>JBAMJV010004888.1:0-122500 GCA_037951105.1 Echinarachnius parma | reverse complement strand
TTTTCGTGTCTTTTATCTATGTAACAAAGTAATTACAGCGTTCTCCTTCCCTCCGTATCTAAAGCGTTTCTTTTTTCGTTTCAAAATCCTTCGTTCTCTTGCGCCCGCGCCAACTCCGAAATTATCTTCTGTATGAGCGGCAGCGGTAGATTGTGCAACTCGTAGTTTAAAGCTGCATCCCTGTCGATTCCGTAGAGGGCGTTATCTTGCTCTGCGGGGGGTTCCCAAGCTCTGCCATACCTGTAGCCAATCCTGAACTGATTTGTCTTCATCGCGTCGAGTGCTGTGTGGAATATGGAAAGAGAGAAAGGAGAGAGAACACATTTTAATTTCGAATATAAATGCGTAGGCAAACAGACAAGAAGAAGAAGACGAAGACGAAGAAGAAGAAGAAGAAGAAGAAGAAGAAGAAGAAGAAGAAGAAGAAGAAGAAGAAGAAGAAGAAGAAGAAGAAGAAGAAGAAGAAGAAGAAGAAGAAGAAGAAGAAGAAGAAGAAGAAGAAGAAGAAGAAGAAGAAGAAGAAGAAGAAGAAGAAGAAGAAGAAGAAGAAGAAGAAGAAGAAGAAGAAGAAGAAGAAGAAGAAGAAGAAGAAGAAGAAGAAGAAGAAGAAGAAGAAGAAGAAGAAGAAGAAGAAGAAGATGATGAAGGAAACGAAAAAAATGAAGAATTAAACTATTTAATTTTGCTCAAAGTGTGCGCGATATTAATTTTAGCGAAATTGTAATTACAAAATGTTGCTATTTTTGACGTCGGCTAGACGGCAAGTATCGATCTTATTTATATATATCATCATCATAATAAATGCATTAAAAAAAAAAATTCACAGCAAAAGATGAAAGAATATTCAATAGTTGTACGAGGCTAACTTTTTTTTCAAACAACTACGTGATACGTATTATAACCGGAGGCTATCTCAATTGTCATTACTTTCACGAACTATAATCAATACATAATGAATATTAAAGATATGATACATTTCGAACAAACCCCAGGGGGTAATGGGCAGAAAGAAATCATTTATCATTTATCATCGTTGTATTTGACGAATATAAGTTAATATTCTTCATTTACCTTCAGTTAGTGAATTAAAGAAAAGTAGTAAAGTTCGACATAAAGTGCGACATTTAAGTGCTTCGTTACCTTTCTAAGGCATTACTAAAACCCATTTACTGTATATCCATGTCATTAATCATGAACTTATATAATTCCCTATTTAGTTCTAGCGGACGGGTGAATCACAGGACTGTGAAGGCAAGAACAGCTTAAAGTACTTGGTAACGACGTCGTTGGCTTGGCAACTTATACATCGGTTCAATTGTTTATGTTTGCAAAAAAGGACCAAGAAAAATGCATTTTAGCTAATGTTCCGATCGATTTTGTATTATATATTAAATAATAAAGCATGTCTTTTGGAGGAGAGTTGAATCGTTATAATGTAACTAAGTTGCACAAAATGTTGTTCAAGTATATTAGTGTAGATATTTGTTTAAAAAGATACCAGCAAAACCTACTAATGCACATGTCATACACTGTTATATATATCGATCTAGCTACTTTGAGCTATAATGGGAAATACTTCAACATCTAATTGGGAAACTACCTACTGAGCTATATTGAAATATATATATATAGTTTTGACAGTCCTTCGCCTATTTCCCCACCAACCTACTCTAAAGATCCGAGATAAATCGAGCTGTTTGGCGATCGCCTAAACAAGCAGCTCTCCCGCAGTCTATTATAGGGATCCGTCTTGAAGTGGAGCACGCTTTTAATTCTCCGCATGCTACTCTAGATCTCGTCAGTGACAGTTGACTCTTGTCTTCTGATTATTTATATATCATCGGAGAAAACTATCAGTTGATGACTGACCGCCTCCTTATCACTTTCTTTCTTTTTTTCCCGCGTCTAATACATCGGTCTAGGTGTTCATTATTGTATGTCCCGCCACTGGGAACTATCGAGGTGTCGACCTGGAAGCATTGACGTGACGGAATGCTGGCGAAAACCCGAACACGAATCTCTTTTTCGGAGTATAATTATTTTTGAAGAAGACATATTTATACGAGTGAAATTAAAATACTTAGATTATTTTGTCGTAACGTAGAAGCCCAGATGATGATGATTGTACTTTAGTCACGATATAGAAGACAATGATGATATTACGTCCAAGTACTTTTTATTATTATTATTTTTTTTTTTTCTTTCTAAAAACATTATTGCAGATTATTTATGACACTCGGATTAACGTCCTTGTTATATTCTTCTGTTTGAGTTACCACAATCAACTTGTTGAGTATTCTGTTTATCAACTGGGTTAACACCCTACTCTTTTCGAGAAGCATTACCATCAGGTGACCTGTATAAAAGTGTAAATTTCACTCAACTCCGAAATATTCAAGAATGTTCTAAATATTGGAGAAGACATACAGTTGGGCTCAAGGATCGTTTCTGACGAGAATATTATGAATATTCTTGCGCGTTTGTGCGCGTATACTTACTATTCGCGATTTTTTAGCAGTAATTGTGCATACGGAGTTTGCACGAGAATGTACGCGGCTGGACCCCGTTAGAGTTTTTCGCGAGGAAATGCGGACAATATTACTTGCCAGCATTATACTACGGATAAAACTACGCGAGAAGAAGTTTGTTAGGGTTAAAAGGCTACAGTGTTAGAAGGAAAATAAAAAATGCGATGTACGGAAAACTTGCAGTGTTGCCACGTCAGGTATAAGCTTATTTGTAGCTCTTTGACAAGTTTGACGAACCGCGTCCGGAAACTTCACTCGATCATGATTGGCTTAACGTCACGTGACAAGCCGTTTGCAATCAATTTTACTTCAATCTGCACGCGCGCACACCGATTCCAATTCATTCGCAGCAAAGATCGATATTTCGCGGTTCATTATCTATATTAGGCTCTAACTTGCCTCAGGGAAGATAGAGGGCGTGGGTGGGAAGAGAGGGATGGTGCAATATGAAAATAGTCAAATGTCATTTGATTCATTCGCTGCGTGAGCACGGACGAGTTCAAGAGCATAACCGGCGGGGCATGGTGGCTCATGAACCGAAAACTAAGTCTCTGTTCTGACGTTGTTCCACTGAGACTGCGTCTGTCGTTTCATGAAAGTTTTTTAAAGTTAAGACCGTCTTAAAGGGGACCACCAGGCAAAGAACAACACATTATTATATGTTTTGGTACCGTTTTGTGATATCAAATAGATACCCAACATTTTGCAAAGGGTTGTGTAATTAATAAACAAAGCAATTAATTTCCACACTTACGGAACACTGCTATTTACTGGTTCCATACGGGCCAACCATTTGCGAGTGCGCCAATGCAGCTATTCACGCGCACGTTTGTAAACAATAGATTCCCGGGCGATTCGTTCGCTCTGCACGCATTGCAATTCACCGCACACATAGCAGTCTGCGTAATTCAGACCGCATGAACGCATGCTTTAGAATGGTGATGCGTTTCCAATTATATATTTTTTTTCTCGAAACATATTTTTGTGAACTTGTTGATGGAATGAAATACTAAAGATGTTACCTTTCTTTAATAAGAATATTATTTGTGGGTGTGGTGGTACCCTTTAACCTTGTACACATTGAATTATACAAAAACGTTAATATCTCAAACCATAATTGTTTTATTTGTTTTAATATTTATAAACAGAACTCAGTGTAAATGGCATTAGACATGGGATATAATTATGATCATAACCTCAAATATTATAAAACACATACGGTATACCATGGTTGTCACATACTCATGTTGTGATTAACATGGCATAATACTGACGTAATAATGACGTAATACAAATGAAACTTTCATCAAGTCTAGAGTGTGCTTTCCCTTTCCAAATCCAGATTTTAAACGATTTTCAAAGCTTCCTGTTTAACAGTTGGACAAAGGTGACTTTACTTTAACATCAATTGAATCTTTAACAAACTTGTTAAGTTTTGTCTTGTAATAAAATATAACATGAAATAACCTAACTTCATGCATTACAAAAACAAAATTACAAAGATAATGAAATAAAATTAATTTCTGCGGGTCAATACTGTTAACGTCGAATGAATATTAAAGGGATATTACAGTATTTGTCAAACTGAATTTTAGTCCCCAAAACCTGTAACATAACATTACAAACTATACAAACCAATAGTTATAACCCCACCATGCTCGAAATAAACAAATTACAAACAACTAAGTAAAAAGCCTGTTATCATAAAAAAGAGCCGTTAAAACACAAGAGGGCGCTCTCTAAAAACGCATTGGTTTCAACCATTTTTTATTTAAAAATTGTGCATGAGATGTTTTTGTTAAAATAATGATTAAATAGAGAGATCATCAACAACTATTTAAAAACCTCTTTTGTAAGTTTTTACAAAGTTTTACGCATTTTATATTTGTTTTTCGACGGCTGGTTCAAAATTATCGAATTATTATGGGGCCCACAATAATTACAAATAGTTATATTTATGGATATTTCAGCAGTCTCTGAACCGATTTTGATTAAACAAAGTTGATTCTGTCATTAAAATTGTGTGCTCTTCTAAATTTTACACTCAGTTTGTCATTACCTCACAAAAAACAATTATTTATTGAAGCGCCCTCTAAACGAAACTTAATTACCCATTTAAAACTAGTTACAGTTTGTCTTTTTATAAGCATAATATAACACAGCCTAATTATTACAACTTTTTTCAGCTCTAATAATGATAACATAAACAATACAAAAAACAACGGAACTATAACAAAACTGAGATGATTTGAAAATTAAAACTTTACAGGCATATTTCCCTCTTAAAATCCAGACATGAAAGCTATACTCCACGTTTGAAGAAAAAAAAAATCTAAAATAAAGATGATGAAATAAAAATGAAACTTGGCACAAGTGCGTTTATAGCCTTCTTTCCCTTTCAATACCACACATGAAACGGGATGAAACGCTACAAACCATGATTTGTAATAATCTGTATGTCAAATCGTTCATCTTATCAAAATATAAACTGCATGTTTTACCTGAAGTCATGGGCGTCGATCTGTCATTGATACCCATTCATCAGGGGGGGATGATCTATTCATTCACCCCCCCCTGATGAATAGGTATTACGTAAGTATCGACGCCCATGCCTGAAGTGAAACATGGCATTCTGCTACAAATCATGAAAGTGAAACTCTTCAAAAGAGTATAATCCCCCTCTACAATTTCAGACATCAAAAGCTGAATGTATAACATTGAAACATTTAGACAACTATCATGGCAATGATAATATCGGCAGATCAATATATCAAAATAAGAGATGCATACTATCGATGCTAACTCGGGAGGGGGATGCAGCCCCTAGCCCATAGCCCCCCCCCCCCCCCCCCCCCTAACCTGAACCATGCTGATTGGACTGTTATAATGTTCTGTTACACAGTGTGTTGTTTTCCCCTATTGTTTTCCTCTATCACATCTTTATTATGGGCTAGTTTAAAGGGGACCACCAGGCAATGAACAACACATAATTATATGTTTTGGTAGGCCTACCGTTTTGTGATATCAAATAGATACCCAACATTTTGCAAAGGGTTGTGTAATTCATAAACAAAGCAATTAATTTCCACCACTTACGGAACCACTGCTATTTCCTGGTTCCTTACGGGCCAAACATTTGCGAGTGCGCCAATGCTATTCACGCGTACGTTTGGAGACAATAGAATCCCGGGCGATTCGTTCGCTCTGGACAAAGTAGTCTCGTACATGCAGACCCATGATCGCATGCTTTAGAATGGTGATGCGTTTTCCAATTATATTTTTTTTTTCTGGAAACATATTTTTGTGAACTTGTTGATGGAATGGAATACTAAAGATGTTACCTTTCATTTATAAGAATATTATTTTTGGGCGGTGGTACCCTTTAAGTGAAGTATAGCTCATTATTAAAAGTAGCAGGTACAATTAAAGAATATCATATTCGCATTGGAACAGACAGAGCCATATGTGTTCAAATCGAAGTACCAGTAGAAATATAACTTCCTCTGTTTTCCATCATTAAATGTCGAACTTGTCAGAACTTGTTTATTGATGATTTGTTTCGTTATTTCACTGTGAATAAAATCTGCTTAGCAGTTCCTAAGCATAACAAATTGACGGATTTTTTTGCTGGGAGAAATGAAATCACATGACTCCTTATGATGCGAACATATTGCGTTATTACATTGATCAGCAACTATATTTGTTGTATGGTCAATTATATTTTTGGTCAAAATTCCACATCTGGAAAGCATAATTTTGCACTCGACTATTTTGTAATTTTGATGTTGTTGTATTGTAAATTTGAAAAAAGTGAATTTAATTTACTTGAATTAAATTGAATTGAATTTAATTTAATATATTTTTGAATAATATGACCATGTAGCCTTTACAGACAAGATATTGTTTTGTAAATATTATTCTCGGGCCCAAACAATGTGCGTCTCTGTTTTTTTCTCTCGTGTTTTGCGGTTTTACATTCTTTTCAGGGCAGGGTGAACATATCATCTTGTACCTCTTCAATAGACACCTTACTTGTCTAATCGAATAAGGATAGTATTTCTTTGACATTATACACGTACGTAAACAAACTTCTGTTTTGCCCTGAACATCACACTACAATGTACACTCAAATATGTGCACTCTGTGTGGGGTTTTTTCCGTTGACCGGGTAATAATATGAATGTTTCCTCTATCATGTAATAAATTTTATGCCTGAAGAATAGATCATTACCTTAATCTGTCTGCATTGATTGTATAATTGTCTTTACGTGTACCAATTAAATTTGAATCTAAGCATAGGCACGAATACCTCGAATCCGGTTTCACTTTCTCCTTCCGTCTCATGTGTATACAGTATAATGTAAATCATTGTTATGTTTGTAACATAATTCTCTATTCAGTAACGTTGCCTTATCTGAAACATCATATTAGTGCATAGGCGTACCGAGGTGGTGTTTAGGGTGTTCAAATACCCCCCTTGTGCGAAAAGGTGACTGTTTTAGGTGTTCAAACACCCGCCTACAAAACGGACCTACGCCACTGTGTAGAGTACCGAAGTGTGACGTCAGAGCTATTCATTGCCATGGGTGATGGTTCTAAACAATGTCAGGCAAGTAATGAATTGGTGATCTAGCGGTTGCTAAGAAGGCAATCGTCCGGCTCCAACCCACTACTAAATGCCAGAATGAAAGGACAAGTTGTTTAGAACCATTACTATGCCATAACAAAAGCATGTGACGTCACTACTTCGGTACTCTATAAAGCTAAAACACACCCCCTTAAAAAAAACCTGGGTATGCGACTGTATTAGTGTATTGCTCCTAAAATGGGTTCCAAAAGAAACTTATCACGTTTTCAGAGCGACGCTCACTAAAATCTATAGCATCAAATTGAATTAAATTTAGACACAGATAAGCTATCACTCTCATAATGAAGCATATCTTAAAATTAAAAGTTTCCTTTTGCCAAAAAGGAGAAAATGTGATTGAATAACTATAGGTCACTTTTTAAAAATCACAGAAACTGCTCGCTGCGAACCTCCACGAAAGGCGGTCTATTCAGAACTTTCAATAGCTATTCATTCAACTTCAAAGCGGGTTATGTAACCACTAGACTGGCTATTGTCCGTACCGAGCTCTGTGCCCGAAAGGCAAGCAGTTTCTGTGATTTTTGGAAAATTACCTCTTGCGATTTCACCTTAATTTATTCTTTGTTAACTAAAGCAAACAATTTTTTTTTAGATGAGCTTGCTAAGGGATATTGTAGCTAGTCTATTCCCAATTATGAGTAATTGTTATGATTTGGATTTTAATGTGTGTCGCTCTGAAAAGTTGATAAGTTTCTTTTGGAACCCAGTTTATTTATTAATGCACAGCGTATTATTTAGAATATGTATCAATAAGAGGTTGTGTACTTTGGGTGATTTTCTGCAAATGTTTTCTTTAATAATTTGTTATACATTGTATTATTCTTTATTGTTCTCGACCTTTGGTAGGGACGAGTCCCCTTCAGTTCCCTCATATTCACTTGATTAGTCACGTTAGATTTATTGAAATTATTTCATGCTTGTTTGCTTATTATGTATTTTGTTCTTCATTTTATTTCCGATCTTCTCTATTGTTAATTGAAACTTAACATGACATTGCAGGTAGTGATAAACAGATGACAACTTTAAAATTTTCGGGAGAGTTCTGAGACAGATGTCAAGTCCATTTCTTTTATTGCGATATTAGGTTCTGCATACCAGCTAATCAAATCTAATTGCAGATCGAAGCCTTCTTTATGTCAGGCTAAATTTCCTCATAATACTTATTTCAAAATATAGGAATATTCATAAAACAAAATAAAAGAGAACCAAGTTTGATTTTACAGGGCAAGTACAAGATATGACTTAGCCTCTTCTCTTGATAATGATAGTAATATTGAGAACTGGTAATGAAGCTATCTATAAATCAATGAACCGTTTTTAAACTTTTTTTAAAAAGTTGATCTGAATGGTAAAGAGGTGGTTTACACGGGCAAGATTTATCAAGATTTTACTGATTTTACAGGAGATCATGTCCAAAGTGCAAACATGGATATGATATGACTGGGCTTTGTACTTTGGGTAAACAAAAAATGGGTTTATTTAATTATTACTCATCGGTTACCAATTTTCTTCCAAACTTAATTCACAGATATAGTTTATTTTCCCTATTTAATATTTGATACCAATGAATTGTACAGATTTAACAGAAGATCATGTCCAAAGTGCAAACATGGATATGATTAGACTAGGCTTTGCACTTTGGGTTCCAAAAAGCTGGGTTTATTTTTAGGATTACTCATCAGTTACCAATTTGATTTCAAATTTATTTCACATATATAATTTATGTTTACTCTTTAATATTTGGTACCAATTTGGTACCAATTTGATTTAATGGGATATGGCTGATATATTTCTTCCATTTAACCCATTCAGGACGTGTCCCCAAAATACTTGGGTTTCAATATATGGAGAATACAATTTGTTATTGCAAATCAATCAGTTCTGAACGGGTTAAGATTGTTACATCACAAAATTAAACATGAATAACAAACTAGCACACAAAACGTCACACAAATGTCTCTTGAATGTAATTTTATTTATTACAAAATGCATTACAGACGACGGCTTAACAACTAGTTTCACATTACTTGCAATGAACGTTACTGACATTTCTTTGAAAGATCAAGTACATATTTGGATTTTGTTTGACAGCAGGAAATGTTTTCTATTTGAAGTTGGTCCATAAGCTAATATTACTTTTCAGAGAAATATCATACAATACTGACAACGATTTGGGTTACATATTATTATCTGCGAGACTGCACATGTGCCTTTCTCAGTTTTCTCTGAAAGAGCGAGTCTGCAGGTTTCCAAACTCAGTTTCATGAACATGCCTGCCCATACAATACTCTCCTTTTCCCTTATACATGTGACTTGCTTTAGTCTACTTAAGGTTAAGGGTAAATGACAGTAGTGGGAATTATTACCAACCATGTGAAAGAATATAATTTTTATTAATATGGGATTATACAAATTTGGCCAGGAAACCGCCTACCAATTGATATATTTGCAAAATTATAAAACTGATTTGCTGCAAATCGCTATCGCCAACACAGAATTGTGCATACGCTACGTGCAAAAGACCACGTGGTCTCCGTGTGGTATCCAGTGTGCGGGCTTGTCGATATCTCCAGCCCAGCGCTAGCGGCGCGAACGGGCAGTGGATTTATAAATTTCATGGGCGGCCATTGGATTTCTTCCGATATTTCTGCAGTTAATGATGCTTAGGTTCGGATTTTACCACACCAGCCCTTTTTAAATACTTATTTAACAATATTGATCAATTAGTTTGGCCAATATAGATGTTTTCGGTAACTTTCCCAAAACTGTTATTTGGCTTTAAAACTACATAGAAACAGGGCAGATCTGACTGATGTGTAGCTTTGATATCAATTGTGATAAACAGATGACTCAAAAGGAATCATGATTGAATACAAATATTTCCAGGATGTTTGTTTTCAATTGTATTCAGAATCTATGGGTAGAAGGTGATTTAATCTAACATAAATTTGCACTTTTTCACAAGGTTAAAAGTGTTTTTTTTCTCTGCAACTATCACACATCACTACAATTAATCTTATGATAATATTGTTAAAGGGGTAGTACAGTTTGGTCTTAAACTCGTAAGTTATCATCAAAACTAACAGTTATAATTCAATGATGCTTGAATGGGAGAAAACTCACAAACAGCTAAGTAAAAAGCCTGTTATCATTTAAAAAGCAGCCATTAAAACACAAGAGGGTTCTCTCTAATTACATATTGGTTTCAACATTTTTAAATTTGAAAATGTGAATTTTGATGTTTTGTTGAAATAATCATTCAATAGAGAGATCATCAACAGCTATTTAAAAACCTCTTTGGTAAATTTGAAAAAGTGCAGGCATTATATTATTTTTTCTTAAAATCATCAAATAAATGTAGGTCCCACATTTATTCCAATCAGATTATATCATTTATATTTCAGCTGTTTCTCAAACGATTTTGATCAAATAAGGTTTGTTTTATCTTTAAAATCATGTGCTCTTCCAAGTAAAATACATGTACTTACTTTTTCATTACCTCACAAATTAATTATTTCTCGAAGCGCCCTCTAAACCAAAACTAAACTATCCGTTTAAGAATTCTCAAAAATCACTTTTGAACTAGATGGATCTTCGATTGCGTGCAATCAAAAATTATGCCTCCGCTATCACGCGATTTTAATATCAAGCCCAAATTAACATGCACTGATTTAATTTTTAAAAATATTTTTCATATATTTTGAGTCCTGTGACCTTGACCATATGACCCCAATCTTTGATGGCTCCCTAAAAAACATTCAGGTACCAAGTTTGATTGAAATCTGACATTTAGTTCTTGAGATTTTGGCATTACAAGCTTGTTTTCATTTATAATGAGTCCCGTGACCTTGACCTCAACCTCATGACCCCAACATTTGATGGCTACGCTGACTCTTTATGATACATTCAGGTACCGAGTTTGATTGAAATCTGACATTCAGTTCTTGAAATTTTGCCATTACAAGCCATTTTCGCATACATATTGAGTCCTGTGACCTTGACCTTTGACCTCATGACCCCCCAAATCTAATCAGATCAGTGGCACCCCGATATGTACACTCATACCAAGTTTGAAATTGATCCGTCAACCGGTTCTTGAGATATCGCAAGAACGAGGCATTTTTGCGCATACATCAAGTCCTGTGGCCTTGACCTTTGACCTCATGAACCCCAAAATCTAATCAGATCATTGCCACCCCAATATCTACACTAATACCAAGTTTGAATTTGATCCGTCAACCAGTTCTTGAGATATCGCGAGAACGAGGCATTTTTGCATATATATTGAGTCCTGTGACCTTGACCTCTGACCTCATGACCCCTAAAATCTAATCAGATCATTGTCACCCCAATATGTACACTCATACCAAGTTTGAAATTGATCCGTCAACTGGTTCTTGAGATATCGCGAGAACGAAAACGGGACGGACGGACGAACGGACGGACGGACGGACAACCCGAAAACATAATGCCTCCGGCCACTTTGTTGGCGGAGCCACTTCGTTGGCGAAGGCGTAAAAAAAGTATAACTCAACAGATTACTTTAATACTAAATCAGATAGTAACCAAACATACAGTTTCACACTTAATGAATATCCTACGTGCTAAAAGAAGATGTGAAAGTCCACTTTTAGAAATAGGTTTGGGCATATATAAGCCAGACTAACTTTGTTCATTATTCTCCAGTATTTTATCAGTTTCAGTTTGAGCATATTTTGGTTGATATGAACCAGACACACTTAAAAGACAGACAGTAAAATTACACCAACCCGATCAACGGTCAGGAATGTCTAGTTTTTACAGTTTTAACAATGTTATTGGAGTATATACACAGTTGCTGGCCTAAGTGATCAATTCAATTAGCCTTTGCGCCATTGGCAACCTGGCTAGTATGCTCCCTGCGGAGTTGAGAAAGAATGCAATATAATTGTATGGGTTTGAATGTACCTGATGACCATGGGTTACAATAATAATAATTTAAGCACAGTAGAGTATATATTTATAGTAGCTGGACTATATAAATGTTCATATTAGTATATTATTCAATAATTCAACATTTATGGGTATATTACTGAGTTTTATATCATATGAATATCATATAATAACAGTCCAAAGATGATCAAGGTCCTACAAACCGACCAGGTGGGTGTTTCACAAAAGATTTTAAGTTACACTTAACATCATGGAAAGCCTACATTAATTCTAAAATACTTCATTGAATTTGGTTACATATCATTATTTTGTATTATCATAAGAGATTTAATGTTCTTTATGTAAAATTTCTTTAAAGTCTAAATATGTATATCCTTGTTTTTTTAAATGCTCTTTGTTTGCCCTTAGTTCTTTGCCACAACCTCCTCTTTCTTTGGGATAACCTCGCTAGTTAAAGGATCGCTATTCATAATGTGTAACTTCCTATACGTGAAGGACCGCTATTCATAAAACGCAAAAGGGGTCACTATTAAAAAAGGCATAAGGACCGCTATTCATAATGTGAGATGAGGGTCGCTATTCGTCATTCACATTGAGGGTCATTACTCATAATAGCCCGGTCACATATCAACAGATTGTGTAAACGGACGTCAAGCGGAGAGCTAAATTGTCCATCCGTTCGTCTCCGTTCCTTGTCCGGTGTTGTACTTTGTTCTATGTTTTGTACATAAAGCAATGGAGACGACTTTCATCACCGGATAATTTCATTTCGCAAATTTTCTATTCATTGGGCATTCGTTTCCGCTAACCGTTGATATCTGACCGGGCCATTAGGACCGCTAGTCATAATACGAAATCGGGGGTCGCTATTCATAAACATGAAGAAGGGGCGCTATTCATAATTTATATTTGGGGTCACTACTCATAAGGACCGCTATTCGTGATACGAAAGGAGGGTCGCTATTCATAATATGAGAAGAGGACCGCTACTCATAATACGGAATGAGGGTCGCTATTTATAATACGGAATGAGGGTTATACAAATTAAATGAGGAAACAATGTGATCATAAGAGAGGGACATATTGGATGGGGGACACGCCGAAGGCAGTGGCATAGCTATGGATGGGGGGGGGGGGGGGGGGGGGGGGCACGTGCCCCTCTTCCCCCCAAATGATTTTCAAAAACATTATTCATAATACGCAATGAGGGTCGCTATTCATAATGTGAAGAGCGGGTCGCTATTCAGAAAACGAAATGAGGGTCGCTATTCATAAATTATTACAATTTCGTTATCGTATTGATCCTAATCACATGATCCATAGTATTTGCCCAGGAGGTGGGGGCGTGGGGCTCACGTTGCCTTGAATAATTTGCCAAAACATTAGAAAACAAATAAAGAGAAAAGGTCTGCCCCAATAATATATGTGATTTTGTGTTTGTTCATTATAGTGCTAAAATACTCGGGGAAAGGAATCAACCCATGACTGCTTTGCTTGGATACAAGTGAGCTTTATTACAAAATAACAGGATGCAATTATACTACAAGGTGGTTATAAATACCATAATTCCTGGAATTGGGCAAATGCGTGATTCGCGGTTAACTAAGGCGTGGGAATCATAACGCAAACACGATATCGACCCCCACCTCCCCCCCCCCCCCCCCCAATCAGTCCGACTACACTAAGCCGGCACAATGACGTAGCATGCTCGGACAGGTTTTGTTTGGGGGTCACGTAAATAATCGTAAAAATCAGGGCAAATTTAATGGATCATTTAATAAGGATCATTAAATAGCAAAATTATAATCATATTTTATGAATAGCGACCCTCTTTTCGTTTTATGAATAGAGGCACTCGTTCCATAATTTATGAACAGCAACCCTCTTCTTATAATTATGAACAGCGACCCTATTCTCATATCATGAACAGCAACCCTATTCTCATATTATGAATAGCAACCCTCATTACGTATTATGAATAGCGACCCTCTTCTCGTATTATGAATAGCGACCCCCTTCTCATATTATGAATAGCGACCCTCTTCTCGTATTATAAATAGCGACCCTTATGCCGTATTATGAATAGCGAACCTCTTCTCATATTATGAATAGTAACCCTCTTCGTCGATTATGAATAATGACCCTCATGAATAATGACCCTTTTTTCAATAATGAATAGCGGTCCTCATGAATAGCGAGCGGACCCCCTTTCTTTGTTGTATGCCCTTTTAGCACCTTTTAGGTGGAGATTGCGCTGTATAAATATTAAATATTATTATTATGCTAAAGCTACAAATCGCCCAACATAATTTTAAGTGTAACATAGAATTAAAGTTCAACTTAAAATCTCTGTAAAACACCCCAGAACACATAAGAACTAGACAGGTCCCATGACAAAGCCGTTCATCTACCCTTGTAGCAACAATTTTTAGATCCAATATCACTGTCCAAAGCAATAACACATTCTGTAGTAAATGATAAAAATTTTCTAACTGTCCACTTTCCAAATAATGAAAACAAAATTGGAACTCATGACCACTCAGATAGACCAGGGCCCTGCTGCAGAAAGAGTTGCAATTGATTGTAAAGTTTCAATTAATTGCAATTCAGATCATGTGATTAAATGTGCAAATTTAGTCACATGGATGTGGTGTGGCAAGATTGGTAGAGCTCACACTTTCCAATCGTGAGATCCAGAGTTCAAACCCTGCCCACCACGTTTGTCAAAGCTCTAATGTGAAGGATCTTCTCAATGCCCATGAGCCGCTAAGAAGGAATGCTCCCCAGGGAGTGGAGATGGTGCACACAATGTGTGCTGGTTTCCTTTGTATTGTATGACCGCGGTAATAATAGTGTTAAGCGCATACAGATGATACTATATCATATTAGGCGCTAATCAAACCCGGGGGGGGTACTCACGTATATTGGGTATACGGGGATGTGCCGCTCGGAAGGGTGACTTTTTCAAGAAAGGTCCTTAGACATGGGTCCCCTTTTCATAAAAAAAATCCTTAGACATGGGTCCCCTTTTTCAAATTTCCCCTTTTTTATACGGGATTTTTGGGTTTGCCGATGTGAAATAGCAAAAATTTTCAAGCTCGCTACGCTCGCTAACTTAAAACCACAAAATTTTCGGGAAATACGCCAAAACACATGCCCCGCAGCGGGAAATACGCCCAAAACATGCGCCGCAGGCGAAAAAAATCCTTAGACATGGGTCCCCTTTTCGCAAAAGGACCCTTAGATGTGGGTATGGGTTTGGAGGTCTCAGCCGCACACCCCCGTCCTACTATAATCTGAGTACCCCCCCCGGGTAATCAAACCTATTTGTATTATTATTTAGATTTGATTCTTCAAATTAGCATATTTTCTGACTTGCAATTAATTGTAACTTTACAATCGATTGCAACTCTTTCTGCAATGGGGCCCTAAACTCATTAGAACCAGATAGGTCTCAATGACAAATCAGAACTTCTAGCACTGTACTCATAGCTACAACCATTTTTCATGTTCCATATCACTGTTCAAAACAATAACAGTTTTTTAATTGTTTAAAAATATCATAATTGTCCACTTTTCCAAACAGAATGGCACTTGATAGATCCAATGACAAAGCCAAACATCTAGTCCTGTACTCTAATAGCTGCAACCATTTCCAATGTCCAATATCACTGTCCAAAGCAATGATGTAGAGTTTTATATAATAATAATATCATATCATATCTGTCCACTTTTTCAAACAGACTGGCGCTCATAGGAAGCACACTGGTCCAACTGTGAAGCCGAACTTCTGGCCGCGCCCCCCTAGCCCCCTGGGGGAGAAGTCCTTGATGGGGAGAAGGGTGGGGTCCTCCGTTGATAGGGTGAATATAGACTTCTTCAGCTTCTTGACGCGTTGCTGAGGAATTATAAACAAACAATACAAAATTAGCATGACCACATGTGGACAAATTCAGGTTTTTGCCTCTGAAGAAGATTGAATGCTGAGGGATTGTAAATATATATACAAATACTACAAATAATAATATTGAAAATTCAATATCCACCTTAACCCTAAGTCCCATACCAGGCGGGGAATTCACCCTCCCTCGACGTTTCGCGTAGTAATTCCGCAACACGCGCTGGTATCTCTGTGTGACTTCATGAGTTTTTTCATTGAAGTCTTGCGCAACTTTTGAGACCAAATTTACGATGACAGGGTATACCGTTCCTAAGTCACGTGACCTTTTGTAAGTGAATGTCGGCACCAAAATCGCAACATTTTGTGATTTGTGTACAAATCCTATGGAAATTGATTTTTTCTTAGAATACAAAAAACCTTCATTATTTTTCATTTTAATCACTGCAATTGTTTAATTTTGGGCTTAAAATGGTTGGATAATGGTCACTTATTAATTCCATTGAAAAAAACAATAACAAACATAAGTCGAAAAAACAGAGAAATACATAAGAAATTCCAGACCAGCCGAGCGGAAAATGGATAAGTTTATCGCTGCTGGTGCCTGCTAGCGTAATTAAGGTGTTTGATGTTGCTAGGCAACAACAGGTCGATCGCAATATAGCGTTCGCTAGACCCTGCTTGCGCGAGATATACCGAGCGATACCGCAGCAGCATGTCGTTAGGTAACAATAGGACGATCCGTGCGTAACTTTCGCTAGCCCCAGCGTGCGTGATAGAGTGAGTGTTGCTGTGGAGTCATCGAGTCACGTGAGTGAGTGGCCTACGTGGCAGTCGGGAGCTAGTTCGTGTAGCGCGTGTGATTGGGCCCTCGGTATCACGTGGGTGAGGATATTGTGCGGTTGCTTGGAGATGGGGTAGGTGGAAGCGCTGATTGGCTGTAAGATCGGGGCGGGAAATGCGAGTGTCTGGATGTGTGTGAGTATATCAGAATAAGGCAGAGTGATTTGAGATCCTGCTCCAGAAGGACGTGCGTGAGATGGCTGTGATTTGAGTGGACCAAGTTTGCCTTTCTAAATGTTTTAGTTAAAGGTTTTAAATAAGGAAATCCCTTTTCGGTGACTCTCCAGCCCAGTGTGCAGCACGACAACGTCCAAGCCTTCACCACAACTGGTGACCGTAAGTTAAATCGCTTGTTGACTCTGTTTTGGAGTCTGTTAATTGTGTCGAATGTTATGAATGTATATAAGAGTTGTACTAGAAATTATATGACAGTGAAAGGATGGTGCTAGTGGAGCACAAACCAAGTAAGTTAAATTATTTGAGAGGTCGTGTTTAACCTCCGGAATATATGTTTGCTCTTTATATTGGATGCTATCTTTGGAGGATGATATTATTTGAGATTGACAGGAAGTTCAATTCGTTGTTTCTGTATGCGAGGTGATTCCGCATTATGCTCAAGTGTGTATTAGCTAGGGCTTGTTAATACTTGTTTTAATAATAAAATGATAAAGCCGGTCGGCAATATACTTGTTACATTTTTGCTTGCTTAGAAATTATATATATAAAATATTGATGTATGCAATTTGCACCGTAGTGGAAATATGTTCTGGAATTATTGTTTACAGTTGCATCCGGTTATTGGACCTGGCTTCCACATCCGGTGGCGGTATCCGACTTCTACGTCCGGTATCCGACTTCTACATCCGGTGATTGGACCGGGCATCTACATCCGGTGGCGATATCCGACTTCCGACTTCTTCAACCGGTATCCGATGTCTCCATCCGATATCCGACTTCGTCATCTGGTATCCGACTTCGGCATCCGGTATCCTAGACCGGCGTAGTCATCCGACGACGGTATCCGATGTTCGCGTTCCGCGTCTGAACCCAGCGTCGAACTCCGATTGATGTATTCGGTTCGCGCACCCAGTGGACAGATCGCTCGTCTTCAGCACAGTTTGTCTCGACGATGATCCGGCACGCGATCCGGCATTAGAGTAGCGTTCAGCGGGGACTGTAGGCTACGAGAGTCTTCACGCGTCTCTACGGCCATTCTTCCGTTATGGTTTGATTCAATTGGTGCACCATAATAATCCGAACATTAAGATAGGGTTTATACTGAGAATTACTATTAGCTATTTCTCCTCTTAAATGACCTCCAAAATTGCCGGCTTTTATGAATAGATTATTCCAGTGTTCTCTTGCAATTGGTTATAAAGACTTGGTAACTCACCTGTCTTTATACGTAATGAAGTTAATTTGATAACCGTAACTGAATGTATTGATGCTTGTAACTGAAAGCTTAGATTAAACATATACTATATTACATGTAAAGCAAGTTTGTCTAGTTTGCTTGTATTGTGTCCGATTTAATATAATAAAACAGGGTACACAAATACCACTTTACTTACATTTGAACACATCATGGGAAACAGGGTGACATTTTGGCGACCACGAAGGGACCAATTCTAGTAGAGTAAAATTAGACTACTGGGATTTCTTATAAGGTTACCTTGTTATAATGCATATAAATAAATGATGTATTCTGGTTAAGGATTTGATGTAAGAAATAATTCTGGTTAACTATTCTTGTCCTTCTAGTGTAGGTAACGACAAACTGTGTTACAGTCAAGTGGTAACAGTGGACTGACGTGCTACATGCTGGGCTGAGTCATCACCAAACTGGTAAGATACCCTAAAATTAAATATTGAATTAGGTTTTTGGAATTACCTCCTGAAATGGAGACCGAAAAATTAATGAACATTGGGCAAACCCTTGGTCTTGTGGGAGATGAGTTGAAAGATTTCATTAAGCAAGAGAAGAATAGAGCCAGAGATGAGCGGGCAGAAGAACTTGAGTTGTTGAAGATGAGGTTAGAGTTGGAAGTGAAAAAGAAAGAAAACTATGAAACTGCGCAGAGTAATGCGGCTGATGGGCAAGAGTCGGGAAGTCAGCGGGCACCTAAACTGCCCGTTTTTGATGAAACTAAGGATGCAATGGATGCGTACTTAAATAGATTCGAGCGCTATGCAGTTATGCGGAAGTGGTCGCGGGCGTCATGGGCTTCAAATTTAAGCGCACTTTTGACTGGTAAAGCGTTAGAAACGTACGCGCGACTGTCTGATAGGGAGGCTGCGGACTATGAGAAGGTGAAACTAGCCTTGCTGCAGCGCTTTGAGCTCAATAGTGAGGGGTTCAGGAAGAAGTTTCGGTCAGTACGACCAGAATCTGGCGAGAGTGCCAGTCAATTGTTCAATCGGATGCAAGGTTACTTAGAGAAATGGTTGTCACTTGCTGGTGGCAAGGAGCGCTACGAGGATCTGCGGGATCTAGTGCTCATAGAACAGTTTCATAGAAGCTGTCCGAAGGATATGTCAGTGTTCATAAAGGAAAGCACTGCCAAAAGCACTGCTGAAATTGCGGGAGTAGCTGATCGGTACATAGATGCTAGGTCAGGTTGGACCTCAGCAACGGGTGGTAATAAACCGCGATATGATCGTTCACAAAAGCAATCTGAATTTTCTCCCAAAATAGCAGGTGCAGAGAAGGGGCAGAGCAAGACGGCGGAGACCCCAAGCAAAAAGACTGGGAAGTGCTTCATCTGCGGCAAAGCGGGCCACTACTCAAGGGACTGCCGACAGCGCCCAAGGGCTGAGAAGTTGGGAGCAGGTGTAGTGGAGGCAGATGACGGGCAGGCGGAATGGGAAAGTGATGCTCTATGGCGGGCAGAGAATCAGCAACAAGTAGAATCCGAGCCGATAGCCGAGGCAACGAGTAGCTATGGTGCTACCAATACAGGTCAGATGGCTAGCCACGTAAGTGCAAACCGGCAGGAAAGCGGATGTCTGTTGCTAGATTCATGTTTCTCATGTGACCCAGTTCAAGTTTGTTATTCTTGCACAGGAGATCGGGAAGGCGAGTTCCCAACAGTTGGTGCGGCTGGTGGGGCGAAATCTGTGCGCTCAAGGCCAGTAGCCGAGGGACTCGTTAACGGTCGGTCAACAGTAGTACTGCGGGATACCGGCTGCACAACTGCGGTAGTGAAGGAGGATCGCGTACTTCCGGGTCAGATGACTGACGAGTGGAGAAAGTGCGTCCTCATTGACGGCACTCAAAAGAAGTTCCGCATAGCTACGGTGAATGTCGATACGCCCTACTTCGTGGGTAAGCTGGATGCATTATGCATGACCAATCCGGTGTACTCGTTAATCATTGGAAATGTACCAGGTGTCCGGGACCCCAGTGATCCAGATCCGGAGTGGGAACCGGGATTGGTGGAACAGTCAGCGAGAGATGGTCTGGCGGTGGAGACCAGACAACGAGAGGCTTCGACCAAACCACCGAGGACTTTGAAGGTGCCAAGCCCCAGTGCAGACGCACCACCAGCAGAATTCCTGAAAGCCCAAGAGTCAGACGAATCGCTGGACAAGGGGCGGATGGATGCTACAACGGGGGAGGTCGAAGTAAGTCGGAGAGAGTTTGGGACAAAGTACGAACCTAAGGTCAAGCTCTCGTACAGGGAGATCGAACCGATGCATAGGGCAATCAGGACAGCGTCTGACCTGGCAGCGAGGGCGGTCGTTGAGAACGAAGATGCCGATGACGCCGAGCTGGTTCCGAGCACGACGCGGGAATCGCTTCTCCATATCCCGGAAACCAAGCAGACACACGGTGTGGCAAACGTCAACGACCAACTCACAGCGGAACCACAGGGGGAAGTAGGTGACCAACGTGGCGAGACCCAAGATGTGGTGACCGACACACCGCGGATCACGTCAGCGGGCCAGCACGACATCCGGCTCGTCCACGGCCACCCAATTCACAGCAAGCCGCACCCTGTATCTCATCAGGAGGCGAATGTGATGTGGTATTCGGGAGTCTCGGAGCCGTCGACATCGCCATATTCAGCACCCATTGAGAAGGAGTGTCTGGCAGTGGTATGGACCATACAACGATTTGAGACCTATCGCTACGGAAAGGAGTTCGTTCTCGAGGCAATCGAGTGGAAAGACAACGTCGGGCAGATCTTGTGAGCAGAGTAGATACAAAGGAAATCGAAAGTATATTAATACACCTTTTTCTTCCCCCTTCTACCTCTGTTTGTAGGAAATCTCGGCAGGCCATGTGTCGGGGTGTGTGGATTATTGTAAATAAACTAGAGAATGGCGGCGAAGGTGAAACGCAATAGAGGTAGATGTTGGTTTAATTTGTGTTTTCTTTACCCTTAGGCAAAACCGAAATGCTGGACAAGGACGCAGAAAGGAGAAAATGCTGTTTCGATTTGATTTATAGGTCCCCTGAAGGAAGAAAAGGAATACCGTCTCGTTTTTTTTTTAACGAGCCAGAAGGGCCGTTTTAAATTGAAGTAAATTTCCCCTGAAAATTTCTCTTAAAGGAGGGGGTGAATTGTCACCAGCCGAGCGGAAAATGGATAAGTTTATCGCTGCTGGTGCCTGCTAGCGTAATTAAGGTGTTTGATGTTGCTAGGCAACAACAGGTCGATCGCAATATAGCGTTCGCTAGACCCTGCTTGCGCGAGATATACCGAGCGATACCGCAGCAGCATGTCGTTAGGTAACAATAGGACGATCCGTGCGTAACTTTCGCTAGCCCCAGCGTGCGTGATAGAGTGAGTGTTGCTGTGGAGTCATCGAGTCACGTGAGTGAGTGGCCTACGTGGCAGTCGGGAGCTAGTTCGTGTAGCGCGTGTGATTGGGCCCTCGGTATCACGTGGGTGAGGATATTGTGCGGTTGCTTGGAGATGGGGTAGGTGGAAGCGCTGATTGGCTGTAAGATCGGGGCGGGAAATGCGAGTGTCTGGATGTGTGTGAGTATATCAGAATAAGGCAGAGTGATTTGAGATCCTGCTCCAGAAGGACGTGCGTGAGATGGCTGTGATTTGAGTGGACCAAGTTTGCCTTTCTAAATGTTTTAGTTAAAGGTTTTAAATAAGGAAATCCCTTTTCGGTGACTCTCCAGCCCAGTGTGCAGCACGACAACGTCCAAGCCTTCACCACAACTGGTGACCGTAAGTTAAATCGCTTGTTGACTCTGTTTTGGAGTCTGTTAATTGTGTCGAATGTTATGAATGTATATAAGAGTTGTACTAGAAATTATATGACAGTGAAAGGATGGTGCTAGTGGAGCACAAACCAAGTAAGTTAAATTATTTGAGAGGTCGTGTTTAACCTCCGGAATATATGTTTGCTCTTTATATTGGATGCTATCTTTGGAGGATGATATTATTTGAGATTGACAGGAAGTTCAATTCGTTGTTTCTGTATGCGAGGTGATTCCGCATTATGCTCAAGTGTGTATTAGCTAGGGCTTGTTAATACTTGTTTTAATAATAAAATGATAAAGCCGGTCGGCAATATACTTGTTACATTTTTGCTTGCTTAGAAATTATATATATAAAATATTGATGTATGCAATTTGCACCGTAGTGGAAATATGTTCTGGAATTATTGTTTACAGTTGCATCCGGTTATTGGACCTGGCTTCCACATCCGGTGGCGGTATCCGACTTCTACGTCCGGTATCCGACTTCTACATCCGGTGATTGGACCGGGCATCTACATCCGGTGGCGATATCCGACTTCCGACTTCTTCAACCGGTATCCGATGTCTCCATCCGATATCCGACTTCGTCATCTGGTATCCGACTTCGGCATCCGGTATCCTAGACCGGCGTAGTCATCCGACGACGGTATCCGATGTTCGCGTTCCGCGTCTGAACCCAGCGTCGAACTCCGATTGATGTATTCGGTTCGCGCACCCAGTGGACAGATCGCTCGTCTTCAGCACAGTTTGTCTCGACGATGATCCGGCACGCGATCCGGCATTAGAGTAGCGTTCAGCGGGGACTGTAGGCTACGAGAGTCTTCACGCGTCTCTACGGCCATTCTTCCGTTATGGTTTGATTCAATTGGTGCACCATAATAATCCGAACATTAAGATAGGGTTTATACTGAGAATTACTATTAGCTATTTCTCCTCTTAAATGACCTCCAAAATTGCCGGCTTTTATGAATAGATTATTCCAGTGTTCTCTTGCAATTGGTTATAAAGACTTGGTAACTCACCTGTCTTTATACGTAATGAAGTTAATTTGATAACCGTAACTGAATGTATTGATGCTTGTAACTGAAAGCTTAGATTAAACATATACTATATTACATGTAAAGCAAGTTTGTCTAGTTTGCTTGTATTGTGTCCGATTTAATATAATAAAACAGGGTACACAAATACCACTTTACTTACATTTGAACACATCATGGGAAACAGGGTGACAAAATACATAAAGACAATTTTGGCTGTCGCAATTTCTAATGTTCAAAACCTGTTAATTAAGTCAGAAAGAATATTCATGCACAAAATTAGCATATTCTGAGCAATATTTAGTGATTTACAGACAAAAAGGGGATTTCTGCATAAATTTGCATAATTAATTGATATTAACTAGAAATTGATTATTTCCAAAAAAATAACAATGCAATCTTGTACATTATGTCGCAAGCTATTTGTGTGCCAAAATATAATTTAGAGCTGGCTTCAAAATTAGCACTTGAAATTACCTTTTTATTGATTTTAATTATTGACATTTAGATCTTGAATTAATAAAACAATTTTCACAAACCAAATGTTACATTTATTTTTGGTTAAGTACAATCAAAAACGTGCCAGGGATTTGAATGCTCTATGGCATTTGTGTGCACTGTAACTCGCAAAATGCGAGCTTGGCACGTTATGAGCTAAAAGGATAATACAATAAATTACCTTGCATCCATCTTTTGGAACATTATAGCCAGGTGTGTTATTATCGAAGACGTCATCATTAAAACCCCTGAATTGCAGAGAGTAGTCGTAGCTGCTACTTTTCTCATCATAATATGCTGGGGTTCTTAGACAACTGAAGGTGAATCTAATTTGAAAACAAAAATAATTATAGTATACAAAATTAGAATAGTGAGTTGATATAATGTAGGTGTTAAAAATACCTAATTATAATCATTATAACCCCTGAACTACATGTATCCTTGTATGATATGATTTTCAGACAGTTAAATGTAAATTTCTGAACGAAAAGGAGAATGTTAGAGCAGATTTTTCTCTCATCATTTTGATGGGTAACTTATCAGTGTTTCTTATCGTTTCAGGTAATAGTAACAAAAAATGTAAATGTTTATGCTAGTAATTGCATAATTTCAAGTCTAATGTATGTATCTGTCTGCCTTTGTATTCCACATCTTACTATGTTTTTATCAGTCTCCATGAATTGTCTTTGTTTCTGTAAAATGGTAGACTTCAGTTGCCATGTATATTGAATTTGAAAAAGATTTAAATGGCAGTTTATTATTTTAAAGGGATAGTTGAGTATTGGTCCAACTTAACTTTAGTAACCAAAACCTGCACCATTACGGTACAAAGTAATAGTTATAACTCCACCATGCTCGAAAAGTATACACAATTACAAACAACTACCGTAAATACCGGCGTAATTGCCGCATACTTTTTCCTGTAATAAACCCTGCAAAGTCGGGCTGCGGCGTGTACGCGGAGATAGTCAAAATGTCACTCTTGACTGGCCTCAAAACAACTATATTCTATTGTATTATAGTTATAATGATTACATTTACACATCTATTTTGCAAGCGCAAGTAACAAGAAATGTGTTTAGAAAATATATAGCGCGCTTGCGGGCGAGCGATAAATTTCACGCGCCGCCGATTTCATGCTAAAATTTGGCACATTTTCCCAGCCGATTTTCTGGTTTTCCGCCGTTATTCCTGCTTTTTTTGTCGCCAGTTTTCCTAGCGCACTTTTCTCCCACATTTTTTTTTTTTTCAATTTCAATGCCCAAAGTCGGCATGCGGCGTTTACGCGGATGCGGCGATTGCGCCGGTATTTACGGTAAGTAAAACCCTGTTATCATTCAAAAAGAGCCGTTACAACTCAAGAGGGCGCTATTTTAAAAAAAATCATTGGTTTTTATAGCCTTTTTTCATACAAAATTGCGCATTTAATGTTTGTTAAAATATTGATTCAATAGAGATATCATCAACGACTTTTTAAAAACCTATTAATATTTTGTTCAAAGTAGTCTTCAAGCATTTTAAAAAAATTTTCAAAAAAGTCTAAATATCCCCCGGTGATGGCCGGTGAAGAATCTTTTGAATAAAAATATATTTATGGATATTTCAGCCGTTTCTGAACCGATTTTGATCAAATAAAGTTTATTCTATCATTAAAATTGTATGTTCTTTTGAATTTGACAGTCAGTTTTTCATTATCTCACCAAAAAATATCGGGGGGCACTTCGGGAAATACCAATACTCAACACTACCTTTAAGTGGATTAATATAAATTTAAGATTTAAGAATTTAAATAAATTCACTCAAAATAGATGGCTTATTTCACAAAATGTTATTCATTTTACAAATTGCTTTCTAATGACAATTTACAAAGACTGAGAAGAATCAATATCATTTAATGTATGCTTTTGCTAGCCCAAATTACAAACAGAAATATGACTACATGTATTTCTCTTCCACAGGCCATTCTGTCATAACCAGTCTCAAATGTGTCAATTTGAGAAGATGCGGGTATTATCATACCTCGTTAGTTTTTGTTATCATTGTCAATGGCTTCAATGTCATTTCCTGCATTAGACAAAGACTTAACAACCACAAGTATCCACCTGGAACATGTTGATTCAACCCAAAATAAAATATTGATGACACAGTATTTCTAATGAAAACAAACCTTCCCAGAATAGAACATCTTGTTAATAAAAGTTGGAAGATTGCCAATATTTTGATATAAATCATCATTTCTTTCTAATTTTGCTGAATAATTGAGCAATCATCTGAAAGTCAGAACTCAAAAGGGGAATTCTATTCACATGTCATTCCGGATGTGATAAATTACTGGAGATAATCGTACTGATTCTTCGTCATTCTAACCACAAACTGGTAACTCCCTCGTTACAAATCTGTATCTCGTTCCTCTTTCATGGTCAAAAGAATTCCTACACAAAGGGAGCCTTGTTCACTCGAACTTCACAAAAGTATCACTATTACGCTGGAATAAATGTACAAAAGGGTAGTGTTGAGTGTGGGAAATGAAAGAACTATTCCATGTCAATCATATCGATATAATTTAATTTTTAATCAGATCATGATTCTTCACTGAGAATACAGTCAGACATAAACATGATTAAGAAGACTATCTTCTATAACGGGAAGACTTTGCTCTTTCAAAAGTATCACTTTTTATGCTGAAATTTACACAAAGATAGTGTCTGTGGTGGAAGAAAATGGGAGATTAATCATTCAAAGTCAATCATATCATGATAAAACAGATATTTCCTAATCATGGATTTGTGCTGATACATTGAAAAGGATATATAACAAGAAGACTTGTTCTTTAAAACTTGTCAAAACTATTATCATTATTATGCTACAATTTACAAAAGGGCAGTGGTTGTGGTGTGGGAAAATGACAAAATAACAATTCCATGTCAATTATATCATTATAATTTTGGTTAACCTTTTTTTTGGGTGAAATCATGCATCCTTACCAAGCATAAAAAGCCAGAGATTGATCTTGTGAAGGATATCTTCTACGTGTATAATAAGAATGCTTGGTGTTTTTTTCTTGACAGAAGTATCATTATACTAGAATTTACAAAAGGGCAGTGGCTTTGGTGTGTGAATGAAAGAACTATTCCATGTCAATCATATCAATATAATTAAATTGTGATTCTTTTTTTTCTCTTCAAATCACGGATCCTCACTGAGAACACAGTCATATATTAACCCCTTGACCCCCTTGACTACACGAACCAGGTGGGTTGTGTACCAAGTCCATGGGGATTTCAGAAACTCAAAAGGAATGGGTTAAGAAGACTATCTTCTATAATGAGAAGATTTTGTTCTATCAAATTCAACTAAGTATCATAATCATGCAGGTTTTTACAAAAGAATAGTGTCTGTGGTGAGAGGTAAATGAAAGAATAACTTTTCCTTGTCAATCATATAATTATACTTTTTTATAATTATATTTTATTGTTTTTCTTTTCAAATCATGTTTCAATGCTATGCTAGCTTCTATAACAAGAATCTATAACAAGATCTTTAAATTTTGCTAAAAGTATTATCATTATTATGCTAGAATTTACAAAAGGGCAGTGGTTGTGGTGTGAGAAAATGAAAAAATTACAATTCCATATCAATCATATGATTACAATTAAATCAGTTTTCTCCCCTTCAAACCTTTGACACTTGCTGATTATACATAGCCAGACATTTCAAAGGCTATCCTCTATAACAAGAAGGCTGGATCTTCCAAACTCGACAAAAGTATTTATTATCATGTTAGAATTTACACAAGCAAAGAGTCAGTGGGGTGACAAAAAGGCTCGATCTTGTCAAACTTGACAAAGTATCATTGTTATGTGAAATGTACAAAATGGTAGTGGTTGTGGCATGTGGGAAATGAAAGAATAACTATTCCATGTCAATCATACGATTACAATTAAATCTGGGTTTTTTTTTCTTTAAATCATGAACACTTGCTAATAATACATAGCCATACATTTAGAAGGCTTTCCTTTATAACAAGAAGGCTTGATCTTCCAAACTTGACGGTTTCATACAATAATTTACACAAGCTAAGTGTCAGTGGTATGACATTATGGGAAATTAAAGAATATAACATTCAATGTCAATCATCTGATTACAATTAAATCTGGGGGCTTTTTTCCTTTAAATCATGGTCACTTGCTGAGAATACATAACCAGACATTTAGAAGGCTTTCCTCTATTACAATTAGGATTGATCTTCCAAACTTGACAAAAGTATTTATCATGTTAGACTTTACACAAGTAAAGTGTCACTGGTGTGGCATGTGGGACATGGAAGAATATACTATTCAATGCCAATCATACGTTTACAATTAAATCTGTTTTTTTTTCCTCTTTAAATCATGGACACTTGCTGATAATACATAGCCAGACATTAAGAAGGCTATCCTCAATAACAAGAAGGATTGATCTTTCAAACTTGACAAAAGTATTATTATTATCATTATGATTATGATTATGATTATGATTATGATTATTATTATTATCATTATATGTGCTGGAATTTAAAAAAAGATACATGAGTGGTGTGGGAAATGAGAGAACCACTCACAGTCATTATGAAACAAGATTTCTTTGTTATAAAGCATTGATCAGTGCTGAGAATATCTTTCCAGACATCGAGATACATTTCCAGACATCTATTAATAATTGAAAGACATATTTGCAGTAAAAGGTCAATGAAAATTACAAATTCCTCAACATAGAGGGCAGCCATACCAGTGAACAAACCCTATCAAATTGAGCTGTAATATGTCATGGAGATGAATGCTAGCTACTCAGCATGGTACTTCAAAACTGTGATGTTTTAGTAAAAACATTTTATTAAAAAATTTAGATATTGGGCATATTTCGTTATCATATTAAACTAACCAAAATACATTTTCCCCATCAGGTAATTGGGTTCTGCTCTCAGACCAAGTACAAATGAGTAATATGTTTGCATTACTGAATGTATTAGTCATATCTTTCACTCATGTTTACAAAGAAAATTATGCGCTTAGACCTTGATGAAACAATTGCGATATTCTGTGAATTTGTGATAATATTCTTTGGAACAGGACTTTGGACTTCAAACAAAGATATTAATTTCAAGAAGTGCATTTAAACCTTCAATTTCCCTATTAAAAACAAAAAAAAAGCACTTGTGTATAGCAGCACTTTGAAGTCCAATGTGAACTGAAGCTTCTAATTGTCTCCTAAGGGGAATTTTGTTATATATTTTTTAATTTGAAAAGAATAGTAAGAATTTTATGTTTTTAAAATGGCTACATAGACATGCTTGTACATTTACAGAAATGAGAATTATTATAGTAAAAAATAATTGCTAGTCTTACAGCCGTGTGGAACAAATAAGAAATTCATTAGCATAATTTATTATAAACTTACAGTTGTGCGACTTGAGAGCTGCTTTTGATTTGAAATAAACTAAGTTGCACAATATTCATATCATGCTCAGTTTCGAAACTGAACTTCAGCCATAAAACCGCAAATATCAGATTCTATATAATATTATAAACAAATATATAATGTGAATATTTTTAGATATTTGTGGTTTCCTGACCATATGTTCAGTTTCGAGCCTTATTATGATGCAAATAGTTTACAGAGTATGATGCAAATACAGTCAAACCTGTGTATAGTGACCACCTAAGGGAAACAGGAAAAGTGGCCACTGGAGACAGGTGACTTCTATAGACAGGTTCCATAACATACTAATTTTTCCCTGCATGTGATCACCTTTGGTGGTCACTATAGGCAGGATGGCTGCTATATACAGGTGGCCAATACGTTTTTTGTGGTATTATTTTTTGCAAACTTACAGTTGTGTTGCAGCACTACTCTTCATCTGAAGGAACCTAAGCTGTACGATACTGGCATCGTACTCGATCTCGAAACCGGATCTCCAGCGAGAAAACCACGGACCGGAGGTTGACGGCCATGCCTGGGCTGCCACCTGTTTAGAGACAACAATGAATCATACTTATGAATATATTTACCAGGGCCCAAATTCATGATACCCACAAGAGTAAGTCTATTTTAACCCTCAATATCCCGGGGGGGAGGGGGCTAAATTAGCTCCCCCTCGACATTTTTCGAGATTTTTTCACGCAAACAAATCTTGCTCTGAAATTTCATTACTTTTTTCTTTTACATCTCGCGCACATTTTAAGACCCTATTTGCGAAAATCGGGGGTACGGTTGCAGTGATATAGTACATATTTGTGACCAACGCCACAAAAAATGGCAGTTTCCAATGATCTTGTGTGTACAATGTATGGGTTTTACAAGAAGTGTTGTCAGAAGAATGTTTTTTCTGTTTTTCCTCGGATAACATCCATTTTGGCCATTATCAACTATTCTAGATAACAAAATAATGAAAAAAATAGATGGATCTTTGACTGTGCGCAGTCGAAAATGATGCCTTCGCCATTGCGTGATTTATAAATATAAAGCCCAAATTAACATACACTCAGTTAATTCTTTCAACTCAATTTTGATGGTAATCTGTTTATCAGATATTGAAATATCACAATGATGAGCTATAAGTGACCTTGAGCCTTGCACTCATGACCCCAACATTTTATTAGTTTATTAGCTCCCCAAAATTCAAATTACATGTACCAATTAGTTTGATGGTTATTTGTCAACTGGTTCTTGAGATATTTTTACATGAGTCCTGTGACCTTGACCTTTGACCCCAAATCTAATCAGTTCATTGGCTCCCCAAGATACATACATGTATCAAGTTTGGTCAGAATCCGTAAATCGTTCTTGAGATAACGCGATCACTAGCTATTTTTGCATATATAATGAGCTCTGTGACCTCATGACCCCAAAATCTCATCAGTTCATTGACTCCCCAAGATACATACATGCACCAAGTTTGGTCAGAATCCATCGATCGGTTCTTGAGATATGCTATCACGAGCTATTTTTGTATATATAATGAGCTGTGACCTTTGACCTCATGACCCCAAAATCTAATCAGTTCATTGGCTCCCCAAGATACATACATGTACCAAGTTTGGTAAGAATCCGTCAATCGGTTCTTGAGATAATGCGATCACAAGCTATTTTTGCATATATAATGAGCTCTGTGACCTTTGACCTTTGACCTCATGACCCCAAATCTAATCAGTTCATCGGCTCCCCAAGATACATACATGTATTAAGTTTGGTCAGAATCCGTCAATCGGTTCTTGAGATAACGCGATCACGAGAACGGAAGGACAGACGGACAACCCGAAAACATAATGCCTCCGGCAACTTCGTTACGGAGGCATAAAAATAATTCAAAAACAAAGAAATACATAAGAATTCAGAATTTCAAGAAAAATGAGCATATTTGCATAATTAATTACAATTATAAATATGGAATTTCAATACATGTCATTAATTAGACTAAGCAATCTTTTAGATTATATTACAAGCTACAAACATGCTAAATTTGATTGCATTTTCTCCACAAATGCGGGGAAAACTGGAAAAAATAAGAATACTGGAAAAAATGTGCATATTTGCATCATTAATTAGACAAAAATTAAGAATAACAATATATATATAAATTTGACTATGCATTCTTGTAAAATACATGATGGGACACAGACAAGCCAAATTTGGTCAAAATCGGTCGATAACTGGCCGAGATCCCAGGGGGGAGGGGGCCAAATTAGCCCCCCCCCCCGGGCTATGCAGTTTTAAAATAGCCCGGGCTATACAGGGTGGCCCCCCAAAAAAGAAACGGGGCACTTCCCAAAATATAGTAACAAAATTATTGTGTCCATCGGATAGAGTGTCCTTTCCAATGAAAAACGATACCAAGAACAGTCATTTTGAACGAGTGGTTTTTCTTGTAGGACGTCTTAAGTGAGACCAGGGCCCTGTTGCAGAAAGAGATACAATCGATTGTAAGTTGCTATTAATCGTAAGTCAGATCACGTGTTCTAGATGCGCAAATCTGATTGGTTGAAACGCGTAAATTTGCTGACTTACGATCAATCGTAACTTACAATCGATTGTATCTCTTTCTGCAACGGGGCCCATGTCAGGTTCCCATTTTTAAATCGCACTTCCTGCTCGTCATATCATCGAGCAGCTATGCCCATTCTCTCGGCACACTGCTGAATGCACACTAACAATGGCGTGAGTATTGCTCGTTATTCGACGCTATGACTGACAGTAAGTGTGATTTATCAAGCACTGACTTGGTAAAAATTGACAAAAAAGGCACCCTGACATGGTGTCACTCAAAGCACCCTAAAACAAAAACTACACAACCAAAATGACTATTATTGGTATCGTTTTTCATTGGAAAAGACACCCTATCCGATGGACATAATCACTTTGGTGCTTTATTTTGGGAAGTGCCCTGTTCCGTTTTTTTTGGGGCCACCCTGTATAGGGTTAAATGACAGGGATAAGTTTGCAACAAGAAATCCATTAATAAATTGTCAACAAGGGTAACTTAGAGAAACATAGTAGTGACTAAGAATACTGATGTGTTGCTTACGTTGCCCTTTCATCTAAAATAGACTTAGAATGGAATTGAGCTAGTGCAGTTTTGCGCATATGGGCCCAGGGCTAGGAGAAAGCCCCAACTAGGCTGACCCCCCCCGTAATAATTTTGCGACTCCTCCGGAACCGCGGCAGATATCAAGGTTTCCTTTCACGACTTTTTTCTTTGAAGTCTTGCGCAACTTTTGGTACTAAATTTGCAAAGATCGGACCATACATTACAAGGGCACATGACCAATAAGGGTCAAAGGTCATCCAAAAACAGTGACTTTTCCATACATGTGTGTTATGAAACTTGTGAAATACAATCCATTTTCCCCATATAATTGTATAGTTTCCTTGTGTTTATGGTTGTCATATGTAATATCATTGTCAAAATAGTACAAAACTTAACAAATATGAACAATAGAATACAAAAGAAATGAAAAACAAAGGAATACATAAGAAAAAAATTTTAAATTCGAAAAATTAGCGTACTTTGGTAATGAATATGCGCATAATTTGCATATTAAAATTGGATCATTTAAACAAAAACACGAAAGCGTCGCTAATACTTCAATGTACCTCCATGCAAAATTTTGCGTGAATCGGACAATCGGTCTTCGAGATCTTAGGGGGGAGGTCAAATTGACCCCCCCCCCCCCCCCAGTAAAAACCTGGTCTGAAATATCCCAGTTAAAATAGGGTTAAAGGGATCTAGTAACATTGTCGAAATCCACAAAACCTTCCCAGAACATTGGTGGTTCTCTCATACCTTGTTGTATTTGTCTTACCAATAGAAGCATGGAACAGGTTTTGGTTTTTCAAATTTACCTTTCGTTAAAAAGATATTTACGATGAAGTTTTCAGATCTTTAATTATCCACTGGAAAGTTATAACTGTGTACAAAGTCAGTACAATGAGTTAGCGAATATCACTTTGCATATAACATCCATTTAACGTGACATTTTCACACATTACTTTGGACATACCAGGTCACAACAATACACATTTTATCAACCATTCATCACTTTTTGCATATCACAATGTTACTTGATCCCTTCAATGCTGCTTGCGTATATTGCCCATTCGAGCCAGTTAACTTTTACATGAGTGATATTATAGTGGCCCAATTAAAGCTGTTTTATTTTTTGGGGCAATAGGTCAGCGGCCAATTATATTGCTAATTTTGAGACATAATGTACATTTGTAATAATGGTTCGTGTCTATGGACAAAGAATATTAAACTAAAATCTGACTGTCTTGAATGTGTTACTATAACTCTTTGAGTGCCAGGGGTTTTATAGCTCTATTGGCATTCACATGTTTAATTGTATGGTGCAAATATGTGACATTCAAGGAGTTAAACATTCCTTCCACTTACTTCAGCTGTAGCTGTGGCATTAAGACAGGTGAGACCTCCTTGCTGAAAGTTACAACTGGCCCTGAATCTATCCCCCGTCGCTCCCCCATTGGGATCTAGCCAGTAGAGACCTGCAATCAAAATTAATATTTTCAGAGCTCGACAACAACAACAAATTGGCCTATCTGCCCAGTCAGGAAGTTTCCTCAAAGTAAATAGCTAGCTTGAAAACATTATTATTATTATTATTTATTCCACAACATACAAAAAACAATTACATACAAAGTATAAAGAAACGGTCACATGAATGCCAGGGAAGGAAAAGGTTTAACTTAATAACTCTAACCTCTAACAGTTAACAGAAAACATCTTACTTGCCCAAAGTTAATGCGCTACTAAAGGAGGGTTCAATTTGTGATTAATATTAAGAATGCTCAAGAGAAATGAGAAATTAGTGATTCAAAGTCTTTTCTTGGTTACTTAATGGTTTTAAAAAGTGCTACTGACTGTATTCATTAGTGTTAATAATATCTTACATTTTCTGGGTTTATAATCAAATAAATGCGAAAAATATTATTTTCCCCTTTTCCACAACAATCCTGAGATCTCATTGTTATATGACTATTCTCCTAAATGGGTTAACAGTTCTTCACTTTAAAGATAAATAATCAGATATACATGTATATTGTAGGGCATTCTCAACCAAAGCGTGCCCATCAGGAATTGGCATGCATGACTAAAAGAACCAATGCTCTACACAAATTGCATGCCAAGTTGTTGGCACGGTCTGGTAGAGAATGTCAATTGTAGATTATCAAATCGATATTATTAATTTGTGTTTGTTCAGATAAAAAATGTGACGATATTGCACCTTTAAATAGGTGAATGAACTTGGGTGTACAATTTCATCATCATCATCAACTTTCATCAGCATGACGTTTCCTAATACTTTCATTTTGCTGGTACCTTCAATACATGTCTGGATCTCATGCATATAATTACTCGACGGGAATTCCCGTCAAAACTGTCATGTGGCACATATTGCGACATAAACCAATTTACACGCTACGTGACCGAAATTGGGTAAGCCCAATTCTTGTTTGCTTGTTTTCATTTATTTAGCTACACCATTATACCTTCAAACACATTAACCTCAATTATTACAAATTTAAACAAAGATTCATTTGTTATGCTAAGATCTATTTGATTTGCTCAATATTTGTTCTAATAATTTATTTGGCATCCGTATCAACACATTTATAAATTCGTGTGTAATTAAGCACGGATTTTACTAGGGAGAGAAACCATGAATTAAGAAAAAATGCATAGATCTTTAACTGAAATATCATTTAACCCTCTGTGTGCCATGCAGTCACACTACTCATAAAATCATATTCAATGATTTGTTCATACATTACAAAAAGTTTACACGTGCCAGGGGACAAACACGTAATGAGGTATGATGTAATATTTAAAATAAATAAAACATAAAGCCTGTTGATGGTAATGTGTAATTAATATTCATGAAGCTATCACGCGTTGACCTCATTTGCAGACAAGTGCAGATACAAAATATTAGCCAATCAGCGAGCTAGCGTACCACAAGACTTGGCCAAAGATTAGCTGATGAATAATGTGTAGTGCAGCGCACATGCATGCACAGCGTGAGTAACGAATCAGAAGTAATGAATATTAATTAGATGAACACGCGGTGACCACGCATTGAATTACGAGTATTGGATGCGAGTTTCTTCTAAAGCTATGCTGTATGAATATTGCATAAGTACCTATTGCAAAGCTGTTTTCAAATTGACTTGAACTTTTGTATAAATATTTATATATTCATTTTAGGTTGGTACTTTTAGACAGAATCAATCAAATAACAGTGTAATGCTTTTCCAAATTAGGCAAATTAGGCCGCACCGTATACGTGAAAACGCATGTCTTCTATAGAGTGCTACCAAACTTACTGCTTCCGGGAGTGAAAAACAGTTAATTTTTAACTCACATGGTATTAAAATGTGTAATTTTACAAAATACACATATTTGGTATCTACAGTTAGTGCATGACCTAAATTTTAATTTTAAACAGCTACTTTTACTTCTCAGGGTAACACTGAACAGCCTTGGCTTCATGAAGTAGAGCGTGTATGCATTAGGCTTATCCACATCGCGTTGTTTTTTTCATAACATAGGTATTGTATGGAAGATGTCACCTTACTTATTGTAATGAAATGCACACAAAATATAAGTTTTAAATAAATTGTATAGACACTCAGACTTGTAACTGAGCTGAACTTCATTTATGTTCTTTGTAGATGAATGGGGGTTTAGCTATTCATGTAAACTTTCAAAAGAACTAGGTCAAGCAGATTCTTAACATTTATTAGGTACTTTATAGAGGGTAACACATTTTAAAAGTAGTATAATAGTATATATCAACTATTTGTTTCTAAGTGCAAATGTAATTGGTTGAGGATATGCAGGAATTACTTCTGATGAGGGGAAACAAGATTAATCGGTCATCACCCCTGAACAAAGAATTCCTTTACAAATCAATGCAAAAGAGTAATGCGAGTAATGAGCAATATAAGAGAAAAACAAATTGCAAATTACAAAAATATCTAAAACATATATTCACCATCTGTTGAATCTGGATATGCAAGGAGAATCTCCTTGCAGGAGACAGCGGGCGAATTCTTTGTCCCCCTCGGCTTTGGAATCTCTTCAATCTCCTCCTCGATCTCCCGCACGATGTCGGTGATGTCCACGGCGGGAGTTGGGGATGGGCCAGGTGTTGTTGGTGGCAGAGTTGTGGTGGGTGGTAGTGTGGTAGGCAATGTTGTTAATGGGGGCTGTGAAATAGGGTAATATAATAACAAAAGAATGTCATGTAGTAGGTATATAAGATATCATAATTAAATTCATATCTTTGCTATCATCTTCTTGAAACCAAATACATTTATAAAATATATGACCAGCTCTGTCAAAATTACTCTTTTACTTATTTTGCAGAAACTGAGTTAAGTGAAAATATGTATTCATTTTCACATGGCAGCACAAATTAAAAAATTGATCGCCACCACCATCTCCATCATTATCATCATAACTACCATTACGATCATGATCACCATGACCATCAAAATAACCATCACCATCATCATCATCCTCATCATCATCACAACCACCACCACCATCATCATCCTCCTCATCACAATCATCATTATCATCACCATCATTTTCATCATCATTTTCATCATCGCAACCATTCGAGTTCGACCACATTTTGGTGAAATTAAAGTAAGCAGAAAGATTGAATTTCACTTTGCTTTTGCAGGCCTAATTTCCAGGGTTACATATATGGAAGGTTAACCCGTTCCCTATGAGTTTCTAAAATCCCCATATACTTTGTAGACAACCCACCTGGTTCCCTTAGCCAAGGGGTTAACTGAACAAGAACCCTTGACAGCATATAACTGAATATTCCGAAGGACATCTGCATTATAAGACGTATCTCTCTTCTCTTTGTATAGATTTGCATCTAGCAGGTAGGCTTATCAATAAAGATCTGTAAAAGATACATTTGTCAAGGATAGGAAATATATGGGGGCTGAGGGCAATTTTGGCCCCTAATTTTCAAAATAGCACCCTGAAATCAGTAGGTAGCCCCTAAAATTACCATAGGGTATTATGTGAAAAATGTCTGGATATCCATCAGATTGGAAAAGTAGCCCCATAAAATTAAAAATGTATTCCTGCATTGTTGTCAACAGGCAATCAGAGTCTGCAGGGGCACTCAAGAAGTACACAAAGATAGAATTTCACAAGTTTTTGTGGGCCTAGTTTCCAGGGTTACAACTGAAAAGAAACACTTGTCGGGATATTTCGGCATGGTATAAGTCTGCAAAACAGATTGACCTTTTACTCTGTTCCGGTTGTACAGAACTAAATCTGGTAGGCTAATAAATGAAAGACCTTACAAAAGATCAATTAGCCAACTGATATTTCTGTAAACAGTAGTCTTCCGGCCACATGGAAAATTTTGCTGAATTAAAATTTGTTTCACAATTCGATCATCACAAATTTTCAAGGAAAAAATAAATAAATGTCACGAGTCAAACATAAAAACCTTAACCCATTCTGGGCACTTCAACTTCCAAAACTGCCAGCAAATAATAGGCCTATAGTATTTCTGCAAAAAATTCTTCAGGAAAATATCAACCTCATCACAATTTTAAAAACATTGAAAAATTAATTATAGATATACATTATATATATGGGCAATTCCACGAAAAATGTTACCCAAGGCTGGAAAAATGAAATTCATGGGACAGCCTTGTTAACTACTGGATAGTAATGAGGAAGGACCATATTTTGATGACTAAAGGAAAAAAGTTTGAAATTCAATGCAGAATATTTGTTTGGGGGGGCCATTGAAGTTGGACAAAAATTGTATGTATTACCCCCCAAAATGATGAAATTTGCATGCATTGTTTGTGAAATAAAGTTTTAAAATATGGATCACTTCAGAACAATAATTCTACTTCTAATGTCTAGTTTATGCTTTGTTTTAACATCATAGAAAAGGAAATTGTGTAAAAATCTTTAATTTTTGAAAACTGTTATTGGATAAAATCTTGATTCTTACAACATTGATGTGTAATGTCCGTGACGTTTTAGATATAAAAGTTTGTGTAGAAGCACAAGTCTTAATTCAATTTAGTTCAAAATTCATTTGCAAAGCTAGAATGTGATATCATAAAGTATATCAAGAGTATTTACAAAAATAATTGATGGTTTGTCCAGAATGGCGTCACGGACATTACGTCACGGACATTACATACACAGTGAAAAGCATAAAAAAGCAGAGCTAAAAATTTTCAAGCATTATTTTCTTATGTAAATGTCTTACTTTAGCCAAGAAATAAGATAACCCCAAGAAACAGAGGGACTACTACCTTCCTGGTTCAAGTTTTAATAAATTGTATCGGTTATCAGATAACCGGTCTTTAAGTCAGTACTCAGAACTATTTATAAAACTAAATTCCTTGCTCAATTTGAACATGCATGTCTCAATAATCAATAAAGACTTGACTATAACTTACTGGGAGGAGAAAGAGATGGTTAAATCTCACATAGTATGATCAAATTGCAAAAATTATACTCTTAGTCCATGATTTTCCATGTGTTATGCCCATGATGTACACAACTTTTTTGTATTTAACAATTTTTTTGCACAAAACAGCATCGTACCACATCAACAATACATAATATTGTTTTAAATAGTTAAACATTTGGTTTACTGCACATTCTGTTTAAAAATTTCAAATTTTACAATAATTTTGGAAAAAAATATTGCTATTTTTAAAATAATTTTTTGCTAATTAAAAAAAAATTTGAAATATGAATTTTTTTCTCAAAACTGTTTGATTACATATCAAATGTACCATTAAAAAAGTTTCATGCACAATGGAGCATTTTTTGCGGGTTATTTCTAAGTATAGAGAAAGTGGACAAAAGTGTAATGTCCGTGACGCTGAAAATGTAATGTCCGTGACGCAACGTTTTGTTGTCTAGATCACATATGCCTGGCCCGTTTCGCAAAATCCAATTTGGATTCAATTCATCATTGCTTTGTTTATAATTTAATACCCAAATCACCTTTGTGAGGTCTCGGAACTCACAGACTTTTGCAAAGATGTTTATGGATGCAAAAAGTCATGTCCAAAAAATGTAATGTCCGTGATGGTGCACATTTTGAAGAATTACTCAGAAACGAATTGGATAAATGTTCTGAAACTTTTTTTGCATACTTAACCAGGCTATTGCTTTGTAATCAAAATAAAAGTTAGATATTAGTTAGAGGTATGAATTAGTAGTGGCATTGGAAAGTCATGAAAATTCTCCGATTTGTAATGTCCGTGACGCTGGAGTTGCCCATATATTATTATTATTTCTTTGGATTTATCATTTTAATAGCACCAATCATGATGTAAATTACAAAGATATAATATGTGAACCCAATCAGAACGTATACTTCTAGTTCTGATGGGTTAATGACCTTTCTATTATCTTCCTTCCTTACAAATTCCCAAACATACTTGTTTTTGTGTGCCATTATTAATGCTCATTGCAGGTACTAGAAACAAACTATATCCGCTTTACAGGAAGAAACGCTTCCTCACCAATATACCAATACACAAATATACATTATACCAATCACAATAATAGAGGAAACAAGGCTGAGTGCTTTTTCATTTGAAAAACAGGTGGGTGGGTCCAAAAGTAGAAAAGAAAGGTTCCGATAAACCAACTTTAATGCTGTTCCCATACCACCTGAAGACTGAAATGTATTTTTGTCTTCTCTTTTATCTCATTCATCTTGTGTCAATAATGACACTCCATACTAGAAACAAACTATATCTGCTTTGTAGGAAGTGATACATCCTCATTCTAATAATAAACACAATACCATCTAGAGCAAACATTTATACCGGTAATTGTTTTATCATTTTAAAAGCTTATGTTCACATGTAAAAGTGGGTCCAACCAAGCAAGTAGAAAAAAGGGAGCCGAAAAATCAACCCGTAATATTTTCAGAGTTCGATTTTTTTTTTCTTCTCTTTTATTGTATTATAAAAACTTGTGTCTATATTGACACTGCTCACTGAACAGAAACACAATATATCCGCTAACAGGAAGACATACTTCCTAATTCTACCAATTATTAATATTTGAGCGAACAATGATCTACTGATTTCTATTTTATTTGAAAAACATATGTTTCTTAATAGGGGTGGGTGCAGGGAGTGGACAAGAGGGGGCTGAAAAATCAGACTTGAAACGTTATCTCATACCACCTAAAACACAAGCAATAATAATAATAATACTGCCTCTTTATATATTGACATTGTTTATTTTTTGTTTCAAATGCCAATATCTATTTGTCAGCATAGAAATAATAAACCTTTCAAAATGAGGTTTATATTCCAATAATGGAGGGGGGGGGGGGTGGACCAAATTATGTTTCATCTATTTTTTCTTTTGTCTCTTTAGCTCCTGGACATGTAAATGCTTGCTCATGTGTTTACTGCACTTTTCAAATGAAGAGCCTTATTTTAGAGCCAATCAAGACAATTTTGATTGTGTATGAAACATTTTTCCCACATACCCCTGTCAATCCAGTGGCACAGTTGGGGGAGAAAAGTGCCCCCCAAAATTGGGAAAGACAATAAAAAACATAAGGGAAGGTCCTTTGAAAGATTAAGGAAATACATAAGAGTGCCCCTCTCCCAAAATATTTTGTTCCCCCCCCCCCCCCAAGAATCAGTCTGACCATTTTACAAAGCCACTGGATCAGTCCTTAGCAAGTTAAAAACATCTTCTTCTTTTTTTTGGGGGGGGGGGGGGGGGGGAGGGGGGGAGGAGGAGAATATTAATAATCTGTACCCTGCTAGATTTTGCAATTCCCATAATATCAATACAGGCTACACCAGGTTCCTGTAGATATATGGGTTAAATCTGGCACATTTCAGGAGACTAAACTGAGTGATGACTGACAAAAGAATAACTTTACAATCTTGTTTGATATCATATTGAAGCCATGAAAATAGTGTCAACAAAAATATGTGATACGATACAATCTGATGGAAGAGGAGAAAGAGGAGGGCATTTAATCTAGGACATTTCAGGAGACTAAACTGAGTGATGATTGACAAAAAAGAATACCAATACAATCTTATGTGAAACGGAAATGAAGGCACAAAAGTGTGTCAACAAAAATATGTGATATGTTTACAATCAGACATGAGAGAAGAAAAGAGGAGGGCATTTAATCTAGCACATTTTTAGGAGACTAAACGGAGTACTGATTGATAAAATGAATAGCTATACAATCTTATCTGAAGGGGACAAAACGGAAATGAAGGCTTGAAAAGAGTGCCAACGTAAATTTGTGACACGATGCATTCAGACATGACAGGAGAAAAAACACAAAAATTAAGGTAATGGAAAGAGAGTCAACAAAAGATCAAAGAAAACAAAGAATGTGCTATGATCACACGTGTACAGGAGGAAGAAAAAAAATACCGGAAATTACATTTTTAAAAGAGTGTAAGCTAAAAATGTAATACAATGCCAAACACGTACACCCCATTTCCTGATGATTTGGAAAAAAGATGTGAATAGCTTGATAAATCTATCATTTCCTGACAATTTAGAAAGGGAAAGTCAGAGATGCAACCTGTGAATTGAACCTATTAGATGGGAATCCCAAAGGCTTTGTGGTTACAGCTGTGCAAATGATCAAATGATCTGTATAGCTCAATGGGGAGAGAGCTAGGGTGCGAGGAACCAGTCAAAGGGGTGTATTTGAACCCCTCACTGCCTCTTGCCAGCTTCCCATCCACCCCCCCCCCCCCCCCATGGTGCGGGGAAATATATTTTATGAAATGTTCCCCCTGTTTTCCCATTTCCTAGATTTCATGAACAAAACACAATGTATACATGCAACAAACAAACATATTGTTACAAGTTTATGGTACGACACCAATCACCAGTGCACTCTCCCGAGTTCCTCTAAACAATCAAAATAATGACAGACGAAATGCTGTGATGTTAGGTTAAAATCAAGCCATGTTAACTTCAAAGATCTCGTGCCTATGGCACGCCAATGTTACATAAACTGGCTATGACAAGCCGTCACAATACATACAACATACACACATACATATACATGACCTATACATACAAACACATGTAATAAATAAACAAAATAAATAAAAAATGAATAAATCAATCGAATAAATAAATAAATATATAAATACATAAATAAATAAATACATAAATGAATAAATTAATAAATAGATGAATACATAAATAAATAAACAAATAAATAAAAGACTTACCAAAGTTACCATAGTTGGGGGTCGTGATGGTGTCGGGGCGGGGGGACCCGGTGGACCAGGGGGGCCAGGACGTCCCTGTTGATTACAAGATATACAGAAGACTATCCCTCTCAGTCCAACAACAAAAGACATGCAGTCAAAAACAATATGGCAAATGGTATTGCCCAACGCCGTAAAGGTTATTCGAACAATTGGTACTTATCATATTTCACGACATGTGATTGTGTTCTCATTGTCAAACTTGGTTGTCATTCAGTCAAAACAATAAAATAATGGTGGTATAAAGGGATAGTTCAGTTCTGGTCAAACAGAATTTTAGAAACTTAAACTTGTCTAAAAAAGGGTTTGGTTTCAAGTTTCAACCATTTTTCATACAAAGTTATGCATGTGATGTTTTGTTGAAATAATAATTAAATAGACAGATCATCAACTATTTTAAAACCTGTTTTGACATTTTTTGAAAAAGTGTAAGCATTTTTTTAATTTTCAAAAAAATCATTGAATATATCTGGGCCCCAGAGTTATTAAGATCGGATATATTTATTGATATTTCAGTCGTTTCAGAACCAATTTTGATCTAATAAAGTTTATTCTGCAATCAAAGTTGTATGCTTTCACATTTTACACTCAGTTTTTCATTATCTCACAAAAAAATTATTTCATGCAGCGCCCTCTATACCAAAACTGAACTACCCCTTTAACAGAAGAGAGGCCCTCCAGACACCTCAAGTTTCAGCCATTTTTTTCAAAATCAAAATATGTGAATGTGATGTTTGGTAATAATTATTATTCAATACAGATATCATGAAAAACAGTTTTAAAACAATTTTGGAATATTTTTCAGAAATGTGTAGGATTTATAAATATTTTCGTAAAGCAAAATATTTAACAGTACTGGGAAAGTTACCAAAAATGTGTATATTGGCCAAACTAATAAATCAATTTTGTTGATTTAGTATTTAAAAAAGGGCTTGTGTGGTAAAATCTGAACCTTAGTATTGTTGAATGCAGAAATATTGGTGGAACTTCAATTCATGCCATTAGCACAGCATTGAGACCCTATTCTAACTGGGCTATTTCAGACCAGGTTTTTAATGGGGGGGGGGGGGGGGTCAATTTGACCCCCCCCCCCCCCCTAAGATCTCGTAGACCGATTGTCCGATTCACGTGAAATTTTGCATGGAGGTACATTGAAGTATTAGCGACGCGATCATGTTTTCGTTTAAACGATCCAATGTTAAATATGCAAATTATGCGCATATTCATTACCGAAGTACGTTAATTTATGCAGAAATCCTCTTTTTGTCTGTAAATCACTAAATATTGCTCAGAATATGCTAATTTTGTGCATGAATATTCTTTATGACTTAATTAACAGGTTTTCAACATTAAAAATTGCGATAGCCAACATTTTCTTTATGTATTTCTTTGTTTTTTGTATTTCTTATATATTTCTTTGTTTTTTTTACTTGTGTTTTTTTATTTTGTTTCAATGGAATAAATTATTGACCATTATCCAACCATTTTTAGCCCCAAATTAAATGATTGCAGTGATTAGAATGAAAAATAATGAAAGTTTTGTGTATTCTAGGAAAAAATCAATTTCCATAGGATTTGTACACAAATCACAAAATTTTGCGATTTTTGGGCCGACGATCACTTACAAAAGATCACGTGACTTTAGAACGGTATATCTGGTCGTCGCAAATTTGGTCTCAAAAGTTGCGCAAGACTTAAATTTAAAAACTCATGAAGTCGCGCGGCAATATCTGCGCACGTTGCGGAATTATCGCGCTAAAAGTCGAGGGGGGGTCAAATTGATCCCCCCCCCCCCCCCCCCCCCCCCAGTTAGGATAGGGTTAAATTCACCGCCCATTCACGCTGCTCCACTGGGCTGGAGATCGGGTCGACAAGCCCTATATGGCGTGCACATGTGCGATCGCATAACTTTCGCACGCAACATATGAACAGTATGAACAGATTGCTCTATTTCAAAATTATGAATGTTCAAATAGTCAATTTCAAAGCATTTTTTGTAAAAAATAATGATATATTCTTTCACACGATAGGTCGTGAAACCACATTTTTCATTTTGTATGTGTGGGGCATTTCCCCAATACTGTAATTTGGCTTTACACTCACATCACATTTGAATTTACCACTGGCTATTTATCAACTCATGTGTGTGCATTGTGTGTACCTACTGGTATGTTACAAGTTTTGATTCCTTTATTAATTAATTTGTTTTTTATTGTTTTCAATATTATTTTATTATCTCCTTGATTAATTCAATATTCTAAGATTCTACTCTTGAAGTGAACCATTAACTTTGTCAAATTCAACCAAAATCACTTGGAGCTTTCACACTTCTCTTGTACATTGTTGTTTGGCTAATGTAACAGGGGTGCTGCGTAAAGAGTTGCGATTAATCGTAAAGAGTTGCGATTAATCGCAAAGTTGCATTTAATCGCAAGTCAGAAAATGCGCCTGAATGCGGAAATCTGATACGCTCATGTGCACGTGTTTTCTGATCAAACTCTACTTTGTGATTAATTGCAACTCTTTATACAACACCCCCCAGGAGAATGAAATGGGTTTAGATTTTGAATATGTCTCCCTAATTATGGATTTATCATTAAATTGAACACTTTTCAATAGTAGATTCAAGAAATCAATGGCCAATAGGTGATAATATCTTACATTAATGTTCATATTTTTCACAGAAAACAGTGTTCTTTTTCTACCAGACTTTCACACATCATTCAGGAGATTGTTACAATGATTGTTTGTGTATATGCTTGAAGACTTGAATATCACTTTTGGAAAAATCACTTTAATGGATCACTTTTACTCATTCAAATCTGATCTAGAAAAAATACTTGGGCTTGGGTCTATGTAGAATACACGTGATACCCAAATCAATCAAATGGGTTAACAGCCTACTACGTGTACAGACACAATAGACAAAGTTGTGACGTGCAGTTCAGTCAGCTGACTAGATTGGCAATGCACAAAAATCCCCAGCTCATTTGGTTTCTGAATTTCCCTACTTATATAATAAACTCCAGATATTATGAAACATGAAATGCTCGACTTAAAGCTCCATGACGATCTTTGGAAAATGTTAAAAATATGTAAATGTTAAAAATTTCCACTCAAGAAAGTCCAACATAATTCACTCAAATGATATATGAAATTATAACTACTCTTAAAAGATGAAATGGTGCGTTTTCTTTATGAAATTTGCCAAAAACATCCTCGCTGTAAATATACAGTCCCAAGTAATATATATCTTCATTGACCTTCTGATATTTGTCTTTCAAAACCCCACCTTTGTACAAGAATTGTTTGTTTTCGTTATTAGATTGCAAAAAATAGGTGTTCTTTCCGGTTGTATAGTCTTTCTACATCCTGTACACGTATAATTTGTTAGTTTGTTCATAAAATTTTGCGAGAAAAATATCAATTTGTCAGTTTATTAAATTGTTTTTTTCTGAGGGATGGGGTGTGCGGCTTTAATCATACCACTGAGTGTACATTTACAGTATATAACAGTTCTTCAGAATGAATTATAGAAATAAAAAATACCCGCTCACGCAATTATCAATCATACCTCCGCTTTCGTTATGAGAAATCCATGCTTATACACGTACCTCCCTAAATAAAGAATTAGTATTTTATTTAAGCATTATTGTAGTGCAGACAAATGCAAAATTGGGTGGGGGTGAGTGGGGGGCGTGCATATTTCCAAAATACTAACACTCGGTTAAACTGAACTGTTCTTCATAATGAAGTAAACCCCCAGAAATGTGACTGCTCCCGCAATTATCAATCATACATCCGCTTTCGTTATAAGAAATTCATACTTATACACGTATCTCCCTAAATAAAGAATATTTATTTTAAGCATTATTGTAGTGCGGACAAACAAAAAATTGGATGGGGGGTGTGCATATTCCCAAAAAACTAACACTCGGTTTAGATGTATAACTGTTCTTCATAATGAAGTAGACCCCCCAAAATGTGACTGCCCCCGCAATAATCAATCGTACATCCGCTTTCGTTATGTGAAATTTATGACACGTATCTTCCTAAATAAAGAATGGGAGGGGCATATTCCCAAAATGTTCATGAGGCTTTAACCCGTTCAGGGACGGACTGATTTTGCTACAACATGCATTCTCCATAGACCAAAGCCTGAATATTTTCGGGACCAGTCCTCACGGGTTAATACTTAACTTTAGTAATAGTCTGGTTATTGTCCAATAAATTTGAAAGGGTGTTGTTGTTGTTTTGTTTTTTTTTGGGGGGGGGGCGTATTTCCCCAAAGTTCACGATTCTTTAATACTAACACTCATTTTAGATGTATAATTGTTCTTCTGAACAAATTAGACCAAAAAAATATGACCGTTCACGCAATTATTAATCGCACATCCGCTTTCGTTATGGAGAAATTCATAGTTCTACAATGATTGTCCTAAATTAAAAATATGTTATTATAAAAATTTCAGGGCTCTAAAAATGTTGGCCTTGCAAGATTTAGGTCGAGAGCTGTACAATTTGAAAGTTTTTATCTTAGTTCATTTGTAATTTGCCAGTTGTTTTGTTTATTTATTATTGATGTGTGATTTTTTGGCGAGGGTAAAGGGGCGTAATCTAAAGAAGAGTTTACGAGTTTCGATGTTTAATTGTTCTTTGAGTGAAGAAAGACAAAAAAAATGACTGCTCACGCAGTTTGAAATCGCGAATCCGCTTTCGCTCTGAGAAAATTATGACTACATTATCTTCCTAAAAATAAAAGAAGTGAAAGGTTATCAAAACATTTTAGAGTGGAAACTATTTTTAATAATTATCTGAAGTAAGTATACTATCTTCTTACTGTCTGCAATTTGCTTTTATATTAGTATATAATATGATATTATTTAATAGAAACATTTCTTCTTTTTTCGGTTTTGACTCTTGATATTGCGCAAGTACGCAAATTAATGGAATTACAATACCTTTATACAAAAGGTTCTGTATAACGGTTCTGCTCGGCATTGGCAGGTTCACATTGATAAGGAGTTAACTTGTGATACTTACCTTTCTACCTTTTGGACCTATGTTTCCTTTGTCTCCTTTTGGGCCCTGAAACGGATGAATAACATTGGAAAGCATTAATCTGACATTTTTGTTATCTTCTTGATCAAATTTAGGGAATAATTATGCTCTTATATATATGCAAAATAAAGACATAATTAACTAAATGTTTGTACATTTTCTTATCTTTTTAAATCAATATATGTGTATAAATTATCATTAGTTCCATTATGATTATCATAATTATCATGATTAATATCAGAGTCACTATTGTCGTCTCTACCACCATTTCCATTAACACCATCATCACTAACATCACCATCATCATCTGTGCCTTTATCTTCATATTCATTTTCATCATAACAATAAGCATTACCATCATAATTATTCCTATATATTATTAGCATAATAACCATCATCATAATATCCACATCATCATCTGTGCCTTTATCTTCATATTCATTTTCATCATAACAATAAGCATTACCATCATAATTATTCCTATATATTATTAGCATAATAACCATCATCATAATATCCACATCATCATCTTCATAACAATCCTAATCATTAGCATGGTCGTTGTCATTGTCACCATCACCGTCACAACTATTATCATAACATTCACCATCACCATAATCATCATCATCACAATTATAATCATCATCACCACCATTATAATCATCATCATCACCTTCATAATCACAATCATCATCATAATCACCATCATAATCATCATCACCACCACCATCATCATCATCATCATTTTCATCATCACCATGTAAGTTCAACTCACCATACTTCCATCTCTACCAGGCCTTCCTCTCGGTCCCTCGTTGCTTTGGCCACCCTGAAAAGACAAAGTATTCATTTTGTTTTCATTTTTATTCATTGCATGGGCAAAAGTCTAAATCATTCTTTTAAACAATCCTATTGGTAGACCTATAAATGGTGATTCAGACAGAATGTGATTCCTTTGAATAGCACTATGCGCGTCTAACAGGAGACTGGCTGGAATACTCTAGGGAGTGGAAATGTGCACTTTGTGTGCAGGAATGATTTAACCCTAACCAGGCTGGGGGTGGGGGTGGGGGTGGGGGTGGGGGTGGGGGAATCATTTTTTCATTGAAGTCTTGCGCAACTTTTGAGACCAAATTTGCGACGACCGGGTATATCGTTTCAAAGTCACGTGACCTTTCGTCAGTGAATGTCGGCCCAAAAATCGCTCAATTTTGTGATTTGTGTACAAATCCTATGTAAATTGATTTTTTGCTCAAATACACGAAACCTTCATTATTTTTCATTCTAATCACTGCAACTATTCAATTTCTGGCTGAAAATGGTTGGATAATGGTCAATAATTTATTCCATTGAAAAAAACAATAAAAAACATAAGTTGAAAAAACAAAGAAATACATAAGAAATTCAAAAAACAAAGAAATACAGGATAATTTTGGCTGTTGCAATTTTTAATGTTGAAAACATGTAAATTAAGTCATGAAGAATATTCATGCGCAAAATTAGCATATTCATAGCAATATTTAGTGATTTACAGACAAAAAGGGGATTTCTGCATAAATTTTCAAATTTAATTGATATTAATTAGAAATTGAATATTTTCAAACAAATAACAATGCAATCTTGTAGATTATGTCGCAAGCTATCTGTGCCAAATTGTGTGGCGGCCACGCGGTCGTCGGCCGAGATCTCAGGGTGGGTGTGGAATCCAACCCCCCCCCCCCCCCCCCAGGCCAGAGCATAGCCAAAATAACCCCGCCTGATTAGGGTTAAGTCATAAAGAATATTCATGCCCAAAATTAGCATATTCTGAGCAATATTTAGTGATAGTAAATATATAATCCATTGCGGATATAGTTTCGGAAATAATATCGCTAATGATATTCGCTTGTCTCGCAATGTAAAACTAGGAATCTAAACGATCACGACATTTCGTATGCTACTGCAATACTTTGTCAAATGATAATATCGAATGTAGACACTCGGCTTTTATGCTCTACCGTGGCTCCCAACATCACAATCTCGCATGAGCGATTGCGTTCCTGATAGGTCAACAACGGAACCCGCTGATTGGCCGGTGCACACGGGCAAACAACCAATCAACGAAACACTGGATCGGCCCGCCTAACGAAACAGCGTACGATACGTCGCCACGACACTACCCCGAACAACCGGCCCACAACGGTTGATGCCAAACCCACGGCAGAACCCCCCTAGCCACCTTCTCGCTACAACGCTCATATCTACGTATCAATTTCAGGGCAGGGTGCCCGTATGTTCAATCAATAATAGTAAATATATAATCCATTGCGGATATAGTATCGGAAATAATATCGCTAATGATATTCGCTTGTCTCGCAATGTAAAACTAGGAATCTAAACGATCACGACGTTTCGTATGCTACTGCAATACTTTGTCAAATGATAATATCGAATGTAGACACTCGGCTTTTATGCTCTACCGTGGCTCCCAACATCACAATCTCGCATGAGCGATTGCGTTCCTGATAGGTCAACAACGGAACCCGCTGATTGGCCGGTGCACACGGGCAAACAACCAATCAACGAAACACTGGATCGGCCCGCCTAACGAAACAGCGTACGATACGTCGCCACGACACTACCCCGAACAACCGGCCCACAACGGTTGATGCCAAACCCACGGCAGAACCCCCCTAGCCACCTTCTCGCTACAACGCTCATATCTACGTATCAATTTCAGGGCAGGGTGCCCGTATGTTCAATCAATAATAGTAAATATATAATCCATTGCGGATATAGTATCGGAAATAATATCGCTAATGATATTCGCTTGTCTCGCAATGTAAAACTAGGAATCTAAACGATCACGACGTTTCGTATGCTACTGCAATACTTTGTCAAATGATAATATCGAATGTAGACACTCGGCTTTTATGCTCTACCGTGGCTCCCAACATCACAATCTCGCATGAGCGATTGCGTTCCTGATAGGTCAACAACGGAACCCGCTGATTGGCCGGTGCACACGGGCAAACAACCAATCAACGAAACACTGGATCGGCCCGCCTAACGAAACAGCGTACGATACGTCGCCACGACACTACCCCGAACAACCGGCCCACAACGGTTGATGCCAAACCCACGGCAGAACCCCCCTAGCCACCTTCTCGCTACAACGCTCATATCTACGTATCAATTTCAGGGCAGGGTGCCCGTATGTTCAATCAATAATAGTAAATATATAATCCATTGCGGATATAGTATCGGAAATAATATCGCTAATGATATTCGCTTGTCTCGCAATGTAAAACTAGGAATCTAAACGATCACGACGTTTCGTATGCTACTGCAATACTTTGTCAAATGATAATATCGAATGTAGACACTCGGCTTTTATGCTCTACCGTGGCTCCCAACATCACAATCTCGCATGAGCGATTGCGTTCCTGATAGGTCAACAACGGAACCCGCTGATTGGCCGGTGCACACGGGCAAACAACCAATCAACGAAACACTGGATCGGCCCGCCTAACGAAACAGCGTACGATACGTCGCCACGACACTACCCCGAACAACCGGCCCACAACGGTTGATGCCAAACCCACGGCAGAACCCCCCTAGCCACCTTCTCGCTACAACGCTCATATCTACGTATCAATTTCAGGGCAGGGTGCCCGTATGTTCAATCAATAATAGTAAATATATAATCCATTGCGGATATAGTATCGGAAATAATATCGCTAATGATATTCGCTTGTCTCGCAATGTAAAACTAGGAATCTAAACGATCACGACGTTTCGTATGCTACTGCAATACTTTGTCAAATGATAATATCGAATGTAGACACTCGGCTTTTATGCTCTACCGTGTCGTGGCGACGTATCGTACGCTGTTTCGTTAGGCGGGCCGATCAAGTGTTTCGTTGATTGGTTGTTTGCCCGTGTGCACCGGCCAATCAGCGGGTTCCGTTGTTGACCTATCAGGAACGCAATCGCTCATGCGAGATTGTGATGTTGGGAGCCACGGTAGAGCATAAAAGCCGAGTGTCTACATTCGATATTATCATTTGACAAAGTATTGCAGTAGCATACGAAACGTCGTGATCGTTTAGATTCCTAGTTTTACATTGCGAGACAAGCGAATATCATTAGCGATATTATTTCCGATACTATATCCGCAATGGATTATATATTTACTATTATTGATTGAACATACGGGCACCCTGCCCTGAAATTGATACGTAGATATGAGCGTTGTAGCGAGAAGGTGGCTAGGGGGGTTCTGCCGTGGGTTTGGCATCAACCGTTGTGGGCCGGTTGTTCGGGGTAGTGTCGTGGCGACGTATCGTACGCTGTTTCGTTAGGCGGGCCGATCCAGTGTTTCGTTGATTGGTTGTTTGCCCGTGTGCACCGGCCAATCAGCGGGTTCCGTTGTTGACCTATCAGGAACGCAATCGCTCATGCGAGATTGTGATGTTGGGAGCCACGGTAGAGCATAAAAGCCGAGTGTCTACATTCGATATTATCATTTGACAAAGTATTGCAGTAGCATACGAAACGTCGTGATCGTTTAGATTCCTAGTTTTACATTGCGAGACAAGCGAATATCATTAGCGATATTATTTCCGATAATATTTAGTGATTTACAGACAAAAAGGGGATTTCTGCATAAATTTGCACAATTAATTAGAAATTGATTTTTTTTTTTTTCACAATGCAATCTTGTAGATTATGTCGCAAGCTATCTGTGTGCCAAATTTTGTGGCGGCCAGCGCGTTCGTCGGCAGAGATCTCAGGGGGGTGGAATCCACCCCACCCCCCCCCCCCCCCCGGCTATAGCATAGCCAAAATAACCCGGCCTGATTAGGGTTAAGAGTGTATTCGTTTACCAAGGTAATAATAGTAATGTAAAACGCAATGATACTTGTGTGTAGTTCAGGTTGTTTTCAAATTCATACACTTTACTGTTACATAATGAATGTTTACTTGTGAAAAATCACCCAATAAACTCTAAAACCATCTACATGTATAGTCAGATATAAGCTCTAAAACCATCTATAGTCAGATATGAAATATCTCATACATAATGTACATCCTTAACCTCACTTTTTTGGCTTTGAATGGGAATTGTTCTCGGTAAGTATTCAGATGGTTGTTATCAAGGGATTTAAATGTCCCGGGAGATTGTCTGGCTGATAATTTTCCAGGGTCATATTTTTGTACAAAAAACTTTCCTTGGTTTTTAAAACTACACGTATATGGGTGCAGTCGTATTAATCAAATTGTCCTTTAAAGGGGAAAATGTATAGTCCAGGCTACTACACAACTTTTTTAATGTGTTAAGGTGGTTAACATCTTACCTTTTCTCCTTTAATTCCAGGGGGTCCAGGTGGTCCCAATACTCCTTTTGGTCCCTTGGGACCGGCTGGGCCTGGGGGTGCAGGGCCAGGGTCCCCTCTCTCACCCTAGGGCAAAATCATGAGCAGGTATAATATATCATAATTATAACTTGACTTGAGTATGGTAGAAATATCTTGAGGGCAAAAAATTCACTAGCAATTCCAGCTAAAAAAATTACGTTGAATTAGGTCCAATAGAGAAATATTTTGGAATATTGTGGAAAACTTGTTGCACATTTTGTAGTTTCTTTTAACTTACAGTTATATCATTGCATGATAGGCATATAGCACTGTAACAATTATTGACTCAGAGTTTATTCCTATTTTTTCTGGCTTCAATATTATTGTTGATTTGTAATTTGTTTGACATGTTTAAAACACATATTCAAACTGTTGGAATATCTTTTCCATTTACTAGTCAGATAGTGAAATATGTATTTATCCACGACCCAATGGTGACCTGAGCGTAATCTACATAATCTAGTGACTTGCGACTTTCGATTAACTAGAGAGGGCTCACTTTCTCTTCGTCTGAATACTACATTGACCTTGCATAGAGGGGCACAATTGAAATGCGAAACATAATAACAATACAGATAGGTATGTAGGTAGGTATGTAGGTTGATACGTAGATATATAGATAGATAGATAGAGAAATAGGTAGAAAGATAAATAGATAGATGGATAGATCAATATAAAGATAGATAGATATTCAGAAAGGTAGATAGACAGAAATACAGACATATATAGATGGAAATATGCATGGCTAGATGGATGGAAGGATGGATAGATGAAGACAGATACAAATCTAAATACATACATCCTGTAGATACATCAAAAGTTATTTAAATACTGTGTGACTTTTGATGTTTTCCTAGATTTGTTGACTCTGGGCATATAAACATCGTATAGATACATATACATATCTTCATAAAAAATTATCTTATTTTTTATCATAATATTTCTTGATTCTCTTTAATGTATTTACCTTAACTGTGCCGGGTGGACCAGGGGGTCCTTTGGGTCCGGGTGTAGCTGGGCCCTGTGCAATAAAGGGAGTAGTACAATTATGACAACATAGGGGCCATCTACAAAGTATGTACGCACAAGAGGGGGGGAGGGGGGGTTCACGCTGATGCGTACGCTACATTCAACCCATGCATAAAAAGTGCGTACAGGGGGGAGGGTGGTCAATTTCGGACAATAATTTGGGTACGTACTTTGTAGATGGCCCCATACGCAAATCTCAACAAATTGATGACAACTTTCATACAGTAAGGGCACTGAGGAAGAAATGTTAACTTAGGTCTGTCCTGAGTTTTAAAAAATCTACTTGATGCAACTTGAGTTCATTTCATCTAAATTTCATAAATATATAATCTATAATAAATAAACTTCTGTGATATTAAGGAGAAAGGAAATTTGAATCAAATGCATTTATGAACAAAACAGCGGACTAGAGTGAATATTGTGACATATAATTAAGTATCAATTTTGATAAAGCCCTTTGTCACAGAGGTCTCATAGCACTCAAATCATTAATTACCTTAGCTTTAACCGAGTTTCCATGACAGGGTGCTCGAGCATTTCAAAGATTGAATCAACAAGGTTTGAAAGCAGCAAATGTAGATAAAGTCTATTGCTGAAGGACACACATGCAACATTCTTATTGAAAGATAAAGGCTAAAAGTAAATGTCAAAAGTGGATGACTAACCGATTCACAAGGATTTGTATAGATAGATGCTTAGCAAAGAATATAGGCTTAAATACATAACATGAATATGTGAGTCAGAGACTGATTTGCATACTTACTCTAGGTCCTGTTATTTTCCCTGGAGGTCCTGGTCTACCAGGTGGACCAGGCGGACCCTGAAAGCAGGAACAAATACAAATGAATGAATTAATAATGTTTATTAGGAGGGTTGGAAAAAAACAAAAATGTTTGACTTATTCTTCCTTCTGCAATTAATTCTGGTTATGATAAATAGCCTGGTCTGTGTGATATGTCAGATTACACTGTATTCATTTATTTATCCTTTCATTGATTAAAGGGTAATTAAAACATTTCCAGTTATCTTTAAAATTGAATACAGGTACCTTTATATATATATATATTGTGCACAGGATATACAAATTTAAATGAAGACTAACTACTTACTGGTGGTCCATCGAAGCCCCTTGGCCCCCTTGGACCCCCGGATCCCGGCACAGAGGGCCCCAGTGGACCAAGTGGACCTTTCTCACCCCTAGGTCCCATGTTGCCCTGTAAAACAAACAAAGATATTACATTTCAATATAAAACAATCATCAAAATACCTTTACTGGTCAATTTCATATTTGTCACTTTTTTATTACATATTTTTGATAAACAAAGAGAAGATCGGTGTAACTTGTCTGTATTTCTATGAATATTTTCCATAAACAATCATACTGCATGTTTTACCTGATCAAGTTCATAATCATTATTATTTCAATAAATATTTCAATAAACAATTATACTTAATATTATTCCTGGTCAATTTTGTGTAATATTTCAATACTAATTTCCAATAAATGAGAACAATTTCCTGGTCGAATTCATAATTTTATTTCTATGAACACTTTCAATAAATAATCACAGTATTAATAGGTGCCCTGGCCTGGTCAAAACCATTTACATTTCTCACTCAGTTTCATTTAGGGCATTACAATTTACAAAGCTCTTTAGGGCACAGTAGAAATGAAGCTTCCCTCTATGATCAGGAAGAGAAACGAAATTGGCTAAAAAAAGGTGAGATTTTAAGGCAAATAAAAGAAGCAGACCTTCTCTCCTTTGAGTCCATCAGCGCCCGGTTCTCCATCAGTTCCATTCTCTCCCCAAGGTCCAATTCCAGCAGGTCCCCTTAGACCAGGGGATCCCTGTAAGCCCTGGATTTTTAAAACAAAAATCATAAAAATAATAAGAAGAAAAAGAAAAATAATAATAATATAATAATAATAAGAATGATAAAAATAAGAATAATAATAAGAATAATAATAAGAATAATAATATATAATAATAATAATAATAACAATAATAATAATAATAACAATAATAACAATAAATAAACCAATAATAAAGAAGTATGATAATAAGTATTTAACATAAATTTAACTTAAATTTAATATAATTTTGTTTATTTTTTATATTCGTCTGTGCCATTTTCTCCTGTAGGTCCATTCCCTCTGGTCCCTTTAGACAAGGGGGTCTCTGGTTATATAAAACATAAATAATAGAGAAGTAACATTATTAGAATTTTGAATTTTGACTCAAATTCTAAAAAGTTAAAGAGACATTATTTATGAAAAGAGAGTAGGCCTATTTTTAGGCTAATCTTTTTACAGGAAATAATTGTTCTGATTTGAAACTTACACAAGGATGTGGTTTCATAAGAAACAGAACAAATTATCAAATCAGATGTTGTAATTTCCTCTTAGCCATGTACTTTGAAATGTACTGAAATAATGTCTAATCATCGCCCTATATCGTTTTAACAGTTTTTTCAAAAATTTAGAAAAATGTATGTATAAAAGATTATATGCTTTTTTAACGAAGGGCAATATCATTAATAATGATCAGTATGGTTTTAGAGCTGGATATTCTACTTCATGTGCAATAAATGATTTTATTCATAAGGTAACCTCAGCAATAGATAATAGTGAAGTTATGCTTGGATTGTTTTTAGACATTAGTAAGGCATTTGGTATGCTAGACCATCATATACTGCTGGTGGAATTATATCAATATGGAATAAGAGGAATCAGTATAGATCTTTTTAAAAGTTATTTGTTACATCGTCATCAATTTGTTTCTATTGCTAATGTAAATTCAAATTACCAAGAAATCAAATGCGGAGTACCTCAAGGGTCAATATGAGGTCCCTTACTATTTTATATATTAATGATTTTCCTAGTGTGTCAAGAATATTAAAATCAATTTTATTTGCCGATGATACTAGTATTTTTTTATCCCATCCAAATATTTAATCACTTCAAGATATCTTTAATCGAGAAATTGAGTTACTAAACACATGGTTTTCTGTTTGTATACAAAATGTACTAAATTTGTAATAAAATGGTAAGTAGACAATTTTAGGGGGACGAATCATAGAGGGTAGACTAATAAATCTTTCAATAAAAGCCATTTTTTTGCCACAAAAGGGGCAAACTTCTTAATTTTCCACCAAATTAAATAGGCTTTCGTCGGAACCAGAAAAAAATTGGCTCCCTTCTCGTCTCATGGGAACTGGTAAAATTTGATTCCCGTAGTGAAGGGGTTAATGGTATGATTCAAAATGATCAAGTATAGATGGAAAATACTTTGCGAAGAAGAAAAGCGTGAGAATAAACCATAAAACAGAACATCAAATAGAAAGAAAAAAAAACATAATTAAATCATGCAATAAGGATCCGATATCAGAGAAGAAAACAGATTTTGCCAGAGATGTGCCAATAAATTGCTTTCTGACATGCAACATCCTCAAACTTTCCAACTTACTTTCTCAAACAACAACATTTGTATTAATAATCTTGGCTTCCAGTTTGAAACTTACGTGAGGATGTGGTCAAGTAATGTGTTTGTGAACAAAGTGAAACCAGTCAAACCCAGGAAATAATAGCGACAGTTTCAAGTTTAGAGACCAAATCTATTTGGGGATTAAAATGGCATTCTTTTAACCACGTATACCTAAAGAGAACCATGTCATTTTTTATAACTGGGAAAATGTCACTGTTTATCTTTGTTGTTGATACTTTGCAAATAAAGGTATTTGAGAACATGCTAACCTTTTGTGAAGAAAATTCAATGAAAAACAGTAATTAATTTTGTTTTCATTTTTCGGGGGGTGAGTTTTTTTTTTTTTTTTGGGGGGGGGGGGGGCACAAGCCTCTATTGTTATTTTCTGTTATTTTCTTCTTAAGCTTTTGCAGATGTGGTTCCACAAATTAGGAGGAATCACAAGAGGGTACAGTATATATGTACCTTGTGTATATCTAGTAGCGAATAGGTTAAATAATGTTTCACGAAAGTAGAGCGTCAGCTTACCGGATCGCCCATTTCTCCTTTGAGTCCATCCAGTCCGATCTCCCCTTTCTCCCCCTTGACTCCCCGGGTGCCACGTACGCCCCTGCGACCTCGAAAACCTCGAAGTCCCTGCCTCAAGAAAAAGGGGGAAATCGCCTTAAATAGTCAAGAATCAGCCACCGCAATTCATATGTTGAAATTAATATTTGTAACAACACCAGGAACAATTTCAGTTATATTGAAGATATTAAAAGGTTGCTGCATGGATAGAATTTAATAAGGTGCAGCCATAGCATTAATAAAATTCCTTTAAAAATATCAAAAAAATCAACTTAATCTGTAAATATAATGTAATTATTTCCTGCCTACTGATCAACATCCAACCAGGATATTGAATGTTCACCAGGGCGCCCTCGCTTGTTCTGAATTTTGCAAAGCTAGATGCAACCCCAGTTTGGGTGAAATCTATTATTTTTTTCACTAATCAAAATATAAACTAGATGGATCTTCGAAAATTATGCCCCCGCTATGACGCGATTTTTAATATCAAGCCCAAAATAACGTGCACTGAAAAAAAAAAATGTTCATATATATTTTGAGTTCTGTGACCTTGACCATAGACTCCAAATGTTGATGGCTACATTGGCTCCCAAGAAATATTCAGGTACCAAGTTAGATTGAAATCTGACATTCAGTTCTTGAGATTTTGCCATAACAAGCCATTTTTGCATATATATTGAGTCATGTGACCTTGACCTTTGACCTCATGACCCCCCAAATCTAATCCAATCATTGCCACCCCGATGTGTATGTAACTCATCCCAAGTTTGAAATCGATCCGTCAAATGGTTCTTGAGATATCGCGAGAAGGATGCTTTTTTGCACATATATTGAGTCCTGCGACCTTGACCTTTCACCTCATGAACCCCAAAATCTAATCAGATCATTGTGACCCCAATATGTTCACTCATACCAAGTTTGAAATAGATCAATCAACCGCTTCTAGAGATATCGCGAGAACAAGGCATTTTTGCACATTATATTGAGTCCTGTGACCTTGACCTTTGACCTCATGAACCCCAAAATTTAATCAGATCATTGTCACCCCAATATGTACACTCATACCAAGTTTGAATTTGATCTGTCAACCGGTTTTAGAGATATCGCGAGAACGAGACATTTTTGAACATATATTGAGTCCTGTGACCTTGACCTTTGACCTGATGAACCCCAAAATCTATTCAGATCATTGTCACCCCAATATGTACACTCATACCAAGTTTGAAAGTGATCCGTCAACAGGTTCTTGAGATATCGCGAGAACGAAAACGGGACGTACGTACGGACGGACGGACGGACGGACGAACGGACGGACAGACAACCCAAAAACATAATGCCTCCGGCCACTTCGTTGGCGGAGGCATACAAATTATCACCTATTAAAGGTACCGTTGAGTATTGGTATTTCCCGAAGTGCCCCTAGATATTTTTTTGTGAGATAATGAAAAACTGACTGTCAAATTTAAAAGAACATACAATTTTAATGACAGAATAAATTTTATTTGATCAAAACAAAACATTAAATGCACAATTTTGTATGAAAATTGCTAAAACCAGTGATTTTTATAAATAGCGCCCTCTTGAGTTGTAACAGCTCTTTTTGAATGATAACAGGGGTTTTACTTAGTCGTTTGTAGGCTAATTGTGTATACTTTTCGGGCATGGTGAAATTATAACTATTACTTTGTACCGTAATGGTGCAGGTTTTGGTTACAGTTTGACCAATACTCAACTATCCCTTTAACCAACATGCGACCAGAATATCAACTTTTCACCAGGGCGCCCTCACTGCCCAGAATTTGCTACAATGCAGCCAATTAGTGTCAATACATTTCCCTAAATCTAAAAATAACCTACGGATCAAAAGTGATCTGTTATTGTCTCAGCGTTTCTGAGCTACGTGTACTCACAAACATGCCCTTACTGCCCCTGCGGCCAGGGTAGCCAATGTAACCAGGGCGTCCTCGCCTGCCACGCTCTCCCTTCACACCCTTCTCTCCATGAACTCCTTTCTTCCTCCCCTGCATCAACAAAATAATTTTAAAAACATATAAAATATTAAAACAATTACATTATAATCTACAGTGGCAACTGCGTCCAAGTTACTAACTGGCGGTAACTTGCACATGGGCGCCACTGTTTATAATGTCTATTATGATACGTAATGAAATATGACATTATTTTCACCCGGTCCATACTAGATTTTTGCAATCCCCATAGGGTTATTATAGGACCCACCGGGTTCCCAAAGGCAATGGGTTAATCCTCTGATTACCAAATTAAATTGCAATAATCCACTTGACCCTATTATTTTGGATAGATTTACATTTACATGATTATCATGATCCCCTATCAATTTACATTGGATATAACCTTTGTAGGACATCATGTACCTCAACAATTTATTCAACACGTGCATATTGTGTTAATTTAGGAACAAATCAGCAAATTGTATTATAAGAGTATTGTGACTGGAGTCGAACAATGACACAGGGTTAAAGGGGTAGTTTAGTTTTGGTAGAGGGCGCTGCACATCACAATTTTTTTGTGAGGTAATGAAAAACTGAGTGTCGAATTTGAGAGAACATGCCATTTTAATGGCAGAATAAACTTTATTTGGTCAAAATCAGTCCAGAAACGGCTGAAATATCAATAAATACATCTGATCTTATAATTATTTGGGGCCAAAATAATTAGATGAATTTTTCAAAAATTTTTAAAAATGCATACACTTTCAAAAATGTTCAAAAGCATTTTTTAAATAGTTGTTGATGATCTCTCTATTTAATCATGATTTCAATAAAACATCACATGCATAATTTTGTATGAAAAATGCTTAAAACCAATGCCTTTTTAGAGAGCGCCCTCTTTTAATGGCTCTTTTTGAATGATAATGGGCTTTTTACTACCGTATTTGTCGGTGTATTAACCGCTCCGGTGTATTAACCGCACCCCTAAAAAAAAAAAAAAAGTGTGGTTAATACGGTCGTGTATTAACCGCACCCCCTTTTTTTTTTTTTTTTTTTTGAAAAAAGGTGCGGTTAATACACCAGCAAATACGGTAAGTTAGTAGTTTGTAATTTGTATACCTTTCGAGCATGGTGGAGTTATAACTATTACTTTATAATGTTACTGTCCAGGTTTGGTTACTAAAGTTCAGCCTTACCAAAACTGTACTACCCTTTTGTAGTCATACCACACTATATACGCAACTAGAGTCACACATGTAGCTATGTCGGTGTGTAGATACAATAGCTAGCTGGTAAATGTTGGGCATTGTGACCATTCATTGAAAAATAATGCCACCACTCTCCCATTAATGCATTGTAGTAATGTTTCTCTCAAAGAATTGTTTATGCCTACCCACTCATACGAAAATTACTTTTCTGTATGTGTGTCATAGGTAACGCATAGGCAATGCATTGTTTGGTGTCAGATTTCTGACTGCCAACACATATGCGCTGTTTATGTATGCTGTACAGCCAGGAAATTGTGCATATAGCCAGTAGAAGTCATACAACATAGTATGACCATTTTCATTGTAGACATGTACCTACCCTAAGACCTCTGGCACCGGGTCGTCCAGGTCTGCCGACATCGCCTGCATTCCCCTGTGGATAGATAAGACAACATAAGTGTCAATTTTTATATGCAGAATATATCAAATTTGTTTGAGACTGGCATTATATCAATAAACATTCAATACAATATTATCTCAAATGACCAACAAATAGTATGTTATTCTTGGAGAATTATTAAATTCCAAGACACAAATAGCCTGTAAAACGATCTGTGCCTCCATTGTACCTTGTCGTCAGAGACAACCGACAAAAGAGAACACACATTTATTGCATACATACTGAGAAATACATTCCTACTTTGCGAGGACTATTATTTCGGGAAACTTTATTCTATTGTGTTCTGTCCTCAACCATAAAGCCAAATGCATCCATACATACACACACAAACACTTACACCAAAACAAAACACATATAAAATAGAAAGATGTACATTACCTTATATCCTGCTTTACCACGTTTTCCTTTTGGTCCTCTTCCACCTCCTACTCCCTTTGGTAAAAAAAAAGTATAAGAAAATAATTGAAATTACAAATCAACGTTACATTAAAGGGTAGTTTAGTTTTGGTAGAGAGGGCGCTGCACATCACAATTTGTTTGTGAGGTAATGAAAAACTCAGTGTCGAATTTGAGAGAACATGCAATTTTAATGGCAGAATAAACTTTATTTGGTCAAAATCGACCCAGAAACGGCTGAAATATCAATAAATATATCTGATCTTATAATTATTTGGGGCCCAAATAATTAGATGATTTTTTCAAAAAATTTAAAAAATGCTTGCACTTTTTCAAAAATGTTCCAAAGCGTTTTTTAAATAGTTGTTCATCTCTCTATTTAATAATTATTTCAATAACACATCACATGCATAATTTTGTATGAAAAATGGTTGAAACTAATGCCTTTTTAGAAAGTGCCCTCTTGTGTTTTAATGGCTCTTTTTTAATAACAGGCTTTTTACTTAGTCGTTTGTAATTTTGTATACCTTTCGAGCATGGTAGAGTTATAACTATTAGTTAATAATGTTACTGTCCAGGTTTTGGTTAATAAAGTTTAGCCTTAACAGAACTGTACTACCCCTTTAATAATAAAAAAATAAAAAATAAACAGCAATTCCCTTTAAATTACACATTACAAAAGTTGTCCTTTCATTCCTTTAAAAAAATCCTACTTCTTTAAATTAAAATTAAGATGAAACAAATAGCAAATCTAAATTACATTAAAAAAATAAACAGAGATTCCAAAATTCAAATAAAATAAAAAGTCAATGTTTAAACGCATTTCTTATTTACACATACATCATAATTCTCTGTTAACTATTCGTTATATTCTATTTAGTGAGCCTAGTGGTTGAAGGTTCCTAGCTTTCGCACAATAGACTGAGTTATTTAAAAATATCAAATGACATTGTGACTTACAATTTCTCCTTTTGGTCCTGTGCTGCCCCTCTCACCCATCTCTCCTTGCTCTCCTCCGATGCCCGTGTCCCCCTTGGGCCCCCGAGGCCCTTGGGGTCCAGTGGTCCCAGGGTTGCCCTGCGGACCAGGGTATCCTTCATAGCCTTCATGACCCTTTCTGCCCTTCACAAAGCATAACAAACATGGAACAGAATTAACTCTCTGAGTTCAAAGTTAAATTGAGATAATCCACTTGACCCCCTTGGGCCCCAGGCAGTCCAGGGGTCCCAGGGAGGCCCCGAGGACCGGGGTACCCTTCATGACCCTTTCTGCCCTTCATAAAACAAATACATGGGACAGGATTAATGGCATAGAAGAAGACAAATAGAAGCAAGATATAATTATGATCTTCTGAAGGGCAAATGTAAGGTACGTTGACCAACCACTGTAATTTACATTTTTATGAGGAACAACCTAATTATGCAAAGTTTAGTGAGAGAATTAATTGATTACAATGCATCTCTAGTCGGTTTCTGCTTTTTAAAAAGCAAACAAACATATAAAATATATATTATGGTATAGCAGACAAAGAGATAATAAGTAATCTTCATGATTTTGTATAAGTAACAACATAATATGACATCCCTGCCCATCATATAAAATATGAACTTGTGTGATCTGTGTATACTCAGAAAAAAAAAGCAAAAATGAGATATTTCACCTTAGGTCCCGGAACTCCATCTGGTCCTCGTGGTCCTATGTAGCCTTTGGGACCCTTTTGTCCTGGGATGCCACTTGGGCCTCGTTCTCCTCTTAGACCCCTCTCCCCCTATAAGTATTAAAAACAACAAAAAATTGATTTGGTAAAAATGACGGTTTATATTCACTTGGTCTAATACCACTTGGTCTAATCATCAGTTCGTCTAACTCCACTTCGGCTAAACCCATTTGGTCTATCATCACTAGGTCTAATGCCCATTTAGGCAATTGCCGTTTCGTCTAATCACCAAATGGGCCAATTGTCACTTCGTCTACTTTTTTTCCACCTCGTTTCGTCTATTATCACTTCGTCTAATACCAGTTCGTCTCATTCCCAGTTAGGCTACTCTTCACTTGATCTATATGCGATTCGTCTAATTACCGTTTTGTCTATAACCATTTGGTCTAATATCCATTTAGTCTATTACCATTTGGTCTATGTCTAATGCCATTTCGTCTAAACACTATTTCGGCTAATGACCATTTAGTCTAATTCTCATTTGGTCTAACGATCGCCCACATGGACCTCTGTGATGGCCACCGCCTGCATACCGTATGAAAGATTCCATAGGGCTGTAATTATAGCTCTATGGATATTTAGCCACAGTGGTTTCACTAGACGAAACCTGTGTATAAGAGAAAACTAATTGGCCGCTACAATCAGGTGACCTTCATAGACAAGTCCCAAAATATCGTTCGTACGCTTAAATTCTCTATTTTTATTGATATTTGTTTCAAAAATAGTAATTTTTATAATCCTTTCAGAAGTTTTCATTTCATTGTTTAATTGAAGTGTCATTTTGCCATCAGGGTCCTAACAAATTTGTTCTTTTCGTATTTCGGGCTAAATAACCTAATTAATATTAATGTGGAATTGCAATCTCGTACAACTACAAGCAATCATTTATCTCGTATGTCAAAACAAAGCGGTATACCCCACCCCCCCCCCCCTCCCCGCAAGTAGCACACGCGGCATTTCAAGGCATCAATAGTCTTACAAATATCTACAACAGTCTCAATAGAAAAAGAAAAGAAAATACTTTGGCAAGTAGTTTGTCACCTATCTTCCAATGGCAATATTAAGCTTGCCACTGTTTAAGCTTTAATGCTTTAATAAAGACAATTTATCAAACAAGTTTCATAAGCAACATTTGGCACGCACAAAAAAACGATGTCTGCTAGCAGGGTTCATTTGACTACAGAGAGGAGCAAACATGATTCACAGGTTAATATTAAGATATTTCACACACATTTATAAATCATAGGGTAACATTATACTTTCACAAAATATAATTGTATTACACTCGTTATTTAGTGGTAATTTTAACTTGTCTAGTTTCGTATGGGTGCATAGGATCTAACATGGGTTAAGACACTTCTTGAACAGGGGCCGCGGAACCGGGTGGGGGGGCTGGGGGGTGCAGCCCCCACTTTTTTGGCTAAAAACAAAGAAATACATAAAATAACACACTATATAACAATTCAAATGTGGTCAGCCCTCCTCTTTCAAAACCTTTCCTCGGCCCCTGTTGAACTTAGTGGACACTATTACTGACACTGAATTACAATTATCATACTTTACATTAACGTAAAATTAGACCTTTATACCAAATGGTCATTAGACTAAATGGGCATTAGACCATGTGGTCATTAGCCAAAGTGTGACATTAGCCCAAGTGGGAGTAGCCCAACTGTCAATTAGACCAAACGGGAAGTTGATGAAATGGTGATTAGACCAATTGATGAACTGCCCATCTGGATATAGCCGAAGTGGGTGTAGCCCAAATGGGTATTAGACGAACTGGTAAATAGTCGAAGTGATATTAGACGAATCGAATATTAGACAATCTAGTGTTTTAGACGAAATGGCATTAGACTAAGTGGTGTTGGACCAAGTGGATATTAGACAATAAGGGTATAGCCCAAATGGTTATTAGACGAACCGGCTAATGGACCAAGTGGTTGTAGACGAAATGGGGTTAGACTATGTAGGATTAGACGAAGTGGATATTAGACGAAGCGGGGTTAGACCAAGTGGCAGCTTACCAAAATGACACTTAATGACTATACAAGCTACATATTTACATATTTGTATAGTTATTATGGACTCTAAAAAAGGAGTACGAGAGAAGACTTGTGACTACATTCGAGATGGCATGCCTCAGGAAGATCATAGGAGTCACGAAGAATAGAATCAGAAACACAGAGATTAGAAACCAACTCAATATGAAGCTCACTGTAATGGATCGGATATCCCAAAAAAGACTTTGATTCTTCAGACACATATAGCGAATGCCTCCAACACGATACCCCAAAGTAGTACAAGATGGAAGAATAGATGGGGTCAGGCCACGTGGAAGACCTCCGAAAAGATGGACAGACTGCATCAAATCAGACTGCTCAAACCGGAATATAAACTACTACACAGAGGCTGCACACCTGGCGAGGAACCGAAAGAGTTGGCGAGAAATCGTGATGCGGATGCCACCACTCAACCAGCCGTTGGAGTGAAAGGCATAAGTTAAGTAAGTCATAGTTATGATTACCAATTACAAGTACCAAAGTTTAATTCCTCAAATATGAACACACAACTGGCAAAACTGATCAATAATTACAAAATATGTGCCAAGCCGAGATCGATGATAGTCATGCAGTCTCTATCCTGAGTGTATTGTTAAGTTTAATACTGAGATACACAAAACAATCATCAAAGTTCAAAGCTGAGATCATGGTCGTCCAGCACCAGTCACTCCATTAGTACAAGGATTCAGTCATGTGAAACACACAAGCATATTACTGCCCCTTCATTAAAAGTACCATTGTATAGTTGTTATGTGCAAAAACATTAGGTTTAGCAACTCATATAATTTAAGCTGTCTTTGCTTCCACGATAATCTACAAACATTTAATGGCAAACAAATTATTAGCCCAGGTAATTTATTCATGGACAAATCCTGATTCAGTTAAACACACTCACATTATAAAACTATAGTCTATCAGGTTATGAAAAGCAGAATTTTTTTGGCTATAATCTTGGCAATGGTTTTTAATGTGTTCTAAATACATCAATGAAAAGGAAAAATGATGTTTCCATTTTTTTTGCTTGGTCCCAGGGTGCATTTTGGCGATTTTAAAGATAATTAGCTAATTTGCATATTTCTGAACTAAGGTCAGGAGTCATTTTCCATCTAGGAATAGTACAGTAGTAATCAAAACAATCATGACAGGGTAATGTGGGGCAAGGAATCCATTTCCAGTGCTCATTTTCATGTGTCGTATGGGCAACGCCCTAAAATCCAAGATGGCTTCCCCTAATTTGCATATTTATGAATATTATTGATTTACAGTAGCTACATCCTCTAATAAGTATTAATTACAGGTCATATAGATTAAATTAGGCTCTTAATGTATATTAAAGATACTTCAGCTTGGTTGCCACCATGGCAACCTCTGACAATGCCTATAATTAGCTTAATTTGATTATTGACCTAATTTGCATATTCCCAGAAATCATGTAAATGTGTGTGTTTTGTGAACCCAGCAAGTGAAATCAACGAGAAATACCACTTTTCCATGGTTTTAGGGGGCAACGAATCCATTTATGATACTTATTTCGACGTATCACCTCGGCAACCCACATAAATCCAAGATGGCGGCCTTCGTCATTTTAAAGTAAATAATGCTATTTGCTACTTTAATGGCATTTAATTTATAAAATTATGATTTGTTTACTGTAAGCAAACAACTACATTGTGATTCAAGTATTCTGGTTGCTTATTCCAATAATTAAAAGTCAAAACATTATAATATTAATCTAATATAACCAAAATAATATAATCGTGTATTATAACATGTGTTATTTGGGGAGCAGCCATCTTGGATTTGAGATGGTTGCCATGGTGATACAGGTAAATAAGTATCAAAAATGGATCTGTTGCCCCCCTAAACCTTGGAAAAGTGGTATTACTTGTCTTTTTTACTTGCCGGGTTCCCAATATACTGGATTTGGGGGAATATGCAAATTAGGTAAAATACATAATTATGCAAATAATATGCAATGCTAGAGGTTACCACGATGGCAACTCATCTTTGATATCTTAAATACATACTTGGAACATAACTAACAAATAATAATCCGGAATTAATGCTTATTAGGGGCTGTAGCCACTGAAAATCAATAATATTCATAAATATGCAAATTGGGGGCAGCCATCTCGGATTTAAGAGTGTTTCCCATACAGCACTTACAAACGAGCACTGGAAATGGAATCCTTGCCCCAAAATACCCTAGAATACTAGTTTTTATCAATATTGTACTATTCCTAGATAGAAAATGACCCCTGACCTTATTTCACAAATATGCAAATTAGCTAATTATCTTTAAAATCGCCAAAATTCACCCTGGGACCAAAAATAAAAAATGGAAACATCACTTTTTCTCATCAGTAATGTATTTAGACCAAATTAAAAACTGTTTCCAAGATTATAGCAAAAAATGTCACAACATTTATGTGTACTACATTAGGGGATATACTACTAGATGGATCTTCGACTGCGCGCAGTCGAAAATGATGCCTCCGCCATTACGCAATTTATTTATATCAAGCCCAAATCAACATGTACACTGAATTAATTCTGTCAACTCAATTTTGATGGTACTCTGTCTTTTAGATCTTATCACAATTATGAGCTATACGTGACCTTGACCTTTGCCCTCATGACCCCAAAATCTAATGACTACAATTGCTCCCTGAGATACATTTACATGTAGGTATCAAGTTGGATTGAAATCTGATATTCATTTCTTGAGATTTCCAATCACAAGCTATTTTTACATATAAAAATTACATTACATTACAAAATCTAATCAGTTCATTGGCTCCCCAATAAACATACATGTACCATGTTTGGTCAGAATCCGTCAATTGGTTCTTGAGATAACGCGATCACGAGCTGTTTCTTGCATATAAAATAAGCTCTGTGACCTTTGATCTTTGCCTCATGACCCCAGAATCTAATCAGATCATTGGCCCCCAAGATACATACATGTACCAAGTTTGGTCAGAATCTGTCAATCCATTCTTAAGATAACGCGATCACGAGCTATTTTTGCATATATAATGAGCCCTGTGACCTTCGACCTTTGACTTCATGACCCCAAAATCTAATCAGATCATTGGCCCTCCAAGATACATACATGTACCAAGTTTGGTCAGAATCTGTCAATCCGTTCTTGAGATAACGCGATAACGAGAACGGGACGTACGGACGGACGGACAACCCGAAAACATAATGCCTCCGGTAACTTTGTTACGGAGGCATAACAAAATGTGATCACTGAATGTTGATCTTCTTACCCTTATTCCTCTCTCTCCCATTTCTCCAGGTGGTCCAATCGGGCCTAGACTTCCTTTCTCTCCATTGGGGCCTGGTGTGCCTATTTGTCCAGCTCTGCCATAGACACCCTGAATACACAAAGTCAATACATAAATGACTCCATGATGAAACTTTTACACTTTTGCAGAACCTATTCATCACCTCTATTGAGCATGGTACTTGACCAGTGGACCGAGTGTTGGGGCGAATAGGAGCAAAAGTAATGTCACAGTCAGTCAGATATACATCAGTTCTCTACACTGGATCTACCTTGTCCATGAATAATATCCTATACATGAAGACTTCATAGTCTATTTAATTGTTTAGTTAACTTGTAAAGATCTACAAAAACAAATCACCATTCCAGATTCTCATACATGAAGACTAGTCTATTCAATTGCTAATAGGTAGAACAGTTAAGAACTAGAGGCCCCACAATCTCATACATGAAGATTTACATAGCCTATTTTATTGCTTAGTAAAAACGGTTAATAAAAAATACAAGGGCAAGAATATCAAGTCCATTGCTTAGTAAACTGGTTAAGGACTACAAGCACAGCAAATAATATGACCAGTCCTTATCAGGACTACTAACGAAAAACAAGCAAAACTGTCTTCAGGACTACCTCCCACCTTCCACCATATAAACATGGTCCTACCAGGAGTTCACATACATAGTACACATTTATTTGTTGATGTTATTTTGATTGTCCCCAACATATTTTTAAAAGAAATTTGAAGACGTATTGATTTTTGTTGGAGGTTATTGGAGAGGTTGTAAAGCGCATCAATCAGTTTTTCAATTGGAAATCCACTATATAAATGTAAAGTGGTAAAATGGTTAATGTTGTTTCTTTGTTTCTCCTACCCTTGTTCCTCCTCTGCCCAGGAATCCCAGAGTGCCGTTTCCACCATAGTGCCCGAAAGTTCCCTTGCCTCCAATAGCACCACGAGTGCCCCTCCGGCCCTTCAAACCCTTCAAAACAAGGTCAAAAGATAATACAAAGAAAGTTAGTTGGATGTATAGAACTGCTTCAAAACCATGTTGAAAGATTGATCAAAGAATGTTACATCCTTTCAAGTTCAAGTTCAAAAAGAGTTTATACATTCAAATGACTAGCAGCCAAAGGCTGAATTGCAAATTTGTTAAATATAACCATTTACAAGATAAATTATTAAAATCAGATACATTCAAACCAAAAAATTGGAAAGTACACGTTAAATAATAACAATGGTGAATGTTAAAAGTTTTAAAAGGTGATGAGAGGGCAATTTCGTGGAGATGGGCACACATGTTTGAGTGGTGAGCCCCTCCCCCTTAAAAAAACAAGTAACTCATCGAACAACCCCCCCCCCCCTCTCCTATAGCTAGACCCTTTATGAGTAACCAATAGGTCCACAAATACTCTTCTACTACTATAAGTCAATGGGCAACAAGTTAGATTTGTTACAAGGAACCGTCCCTTTCAACTATTTTTTTTAAATGTCGAAAGATAATACAAAGAAAGAAAGCCAAAACGATATTGGTCAGTGAAATAATATGATGTTGTACAATCAATACGTTCAAGAGAAGTTCAAGAGAAGACTACTTACCCTAAATCCACCTCCCCCAGTACTACCAGGCTCTCCTCCACCGCCTTTGGAACCCTGTGGTTGAAGTTCATGACACAAACATAATTCAAGTTAATTGTTATTTATGTTTAATTCAGAAAAAAATCTCATGAAATAAAATAAAACTTTTTATTCATACAAAAATGCATAACCGTAACTTTGCAATTATTGAAAATACCTTCTTTTTTAAATCCAAAATTTGAATAAGGTGAACTACATAAAAGGGAGTAATGGTATTTGTGTAATATTTATTGTTTGCTTTAATATTGAACATATGTTTGGTAATGGTATTGATGACCCATCAAAACAGGAAAAAAGACTCAGTTGACCTACCGGCTGACCAATCGTTCCTGGGTCTCCAATAGTGCCAGGTGCTCCGGAAAGTCCCTGGAATGCGGGAAAAAGTCAAATAAAGTCAAATTAAAACTCAAATTATCTACAACTTCTACCAGTCACTTCTACACAAGTCAAGTTCACAATGCAACACCAAGAATCTTCATCCTTCACAAATATCTACAAGTCCCTAATTTCTCGCTGAATGTCTCTTGCAATTGCAGTCCGTATGGTTCATAGGTCTCCTTTCTATGTTTGAACATGGGAGTCTCATGCAGATCAAATCCAAATTATTTGGTCTTTGGCCCTGAAACAATGACCATCTCATTCTACCCAACCCCATAAGCATAACCGTAATCCCTAATCTTAATCCTAAGTCACTTGATTCCGACTTTGCTAGTATGAGAATTTGAAAAAGAATGGGTGTCGATTAAGACGCGAGAAAACTACCATGCAACCAATATTCGATTAAAACTTAAGATTCTCCTTAAAGATTACCAAATGTACAGCGATGCTCGGATCATTGGTTCGGAAAATACATCTTCAGGACTTGCCTCGACTAGCAGTTCCTGTTTAACCAACTATATATTCTGTCAATTGTGATTACATGTCATTTGTGTTATTTTATAAACGATGTTTGGTAAATAAATTTCATTTAATTTAATTTCATTTCAACTTACCCTAACACCAATAGGCCCCCGCTCTCCAGCGAATCCTATTTCTCCCATCGGTCCATCAAAGCCCACTTGTCCTAGATCTCCCTTGGGCCCCGGTGGCCCAGGGAATCCAGGCTCACCTGGCTCACCAACATCTGCCTTTGGTCCCTACAAATACAGATTTAAAAGTAGTAGAGGAGGGTAAGTATTACCAAACCATAATGTCTCTGAAACAGGCTTTAATTAAAATGTGAATGGAAAACATATAAATAGTGCTGAGAGCAAGAAAAATGACCAAATGAAATCACTTAATGTAAATAGTACAATTACAAATTTGAAATCAAATTGATAAATCAGTAAATCATACTTGACCATTTAAAATTATTAGAAAAGAATATAAAAATAACAAATAAATGATGAGGAACTACAAAAAAAATGTTAACCACAAATTAAATAATTAATATTGATGATAAATATATCATGATCAAACTACCAAAATAACACATGAACAAAAAAACATAAACAAGTATTGAATTAAAATATTAGAAAATCTAGATAAGATGTGGACTTACAGGGGGCCCAGGTTCACCTCGCTCTCCTATCGGACCAAGATCACCTTTCCATCCCTTTGAACAACAACAAAATAAGAGGAAATAACAAATTAATCTAATATATGTGCTACTAATATTGTTACCACAGATTCCCCTATTTTTACATTGTTCACAAAGTATTTTTCAAACAATTAATCAGCCAATAATCAGCCAATCAATCAATCAATGTACCAGGCATTCAATCATCACTCTATGATAAATCAATGATTGATCAGTTAACTAAATAACTAAATCTATACTAGCAGTTGACAAAAGAAGTCAATAAAGTCTTTGTCCATAAACCTGCCAGTTACTCAGTCAATCAATCAATCAATATATCAATCAGTCAATCAATCGCGCACCTTCAGTCCATCTTGGCCCTTTGGCCCTATCTCCCCGTCTTCGCCATCAAGTCCATTAGTCCCATTTGTGCCATCTGTTCCCACTGGTCCTGGTCTCCCTGGGGATCCATAGAACCCACTGGCACCAGACGCTCCTGCAGGGCCCTGTTCTCCTATGGGACCAAGCTCACCTGGCTCCCCCATAAGTCCTGCGTCACCTCTTGGGCCCTGTTAATTATAAGAAAGATAGACATGCACAAAGCTGGATTTTTATTTTGTACTCGAGTCTGCTTTGGCATCAAAGGAAGATTAACCCTAAAAAGACTGGGGGGGGGCTGATTTAGCCCCCCCCTCCTCTATTTTCGCGATTACTTCGCAACGCTTAAATATTTTACGGTGCCACTTCACAACTTTTTTCCTTTGAGTCTTGCGCAACTTTTGATACCAAATTTGCGACAACCGGGTGTACCGTTCTAAAGTTACGTGACCTTTTGTAAGTGAGCGTCGGCCCGAAAATCGCTAAATTTTGTGATTTGTGTACAAATCCTATGGAAATTGATTTTTTCCTAGAAAAGACAAAATCTTCATTATTTTTCATTCTAATCACTGCAATCATTTAATTTTGGGCTAAAAATGGTTGAATAATGGTCAATAATTATTTCTATTGAAAAAACAATACAAAACATAAGTTGAAAAAACAAAGAAATACATAGGAAATGCAATTTCGCATAATTAATTAGCTCTAATTAGCATATTATAATTAGAACAAAAAATTTAACTATGCAATATTGTATGGCTCATGGACATCTATCACCATGCCAAATTTGGAATTGATTGGAGTTTTGATTGCCGAGAAAACTACAAAAAATACAAAAAAAATACAATTTTCGCATAATTAATTAGCTCTAATTAGCATATTCTAATTAAAAATTTTTTTTAACTACGCAATATTGTAGACCTTATGGACATCTATCACGATGCCAAATTTGGAGTCGATCGGAGTTTCGGTTGCCAAGATCTTAGGGGGGGCCCTTTTAGCCCCCCCCCCCCCCCCCGTTTTTTTAAGGTTCAAAATAGCCCAGTCTTTTTAGGGTTAAAGGATCATCTTGTTTTTTCTTATACAGTAATAGATTTACTGCTACTTTAAACCATTAGGAACTTGCAAAAACAACTTTTTAACAATGTTTTTTTTTTTTCATGAACGCAACATAAATTTCTACATACAAATTAGACAATTTAAATAATCCAATGGTTCAGACAAGTGTGTACAGTATATAATGTATAGAATAATTACATGAATCTAATGAACGTACATGTACAACTAGATAATAATAACTAAGTAAAAAAAAAACAATACTACAAATGGATAATGAGCATTGCTTCACAAAAACATACCGGAGGAGAAAGTCCTTTCATGCCAGGTTCGCCAGGTAATCCAGGAGAACCCTAAATTGATACAGAAAAAGAAAAGCATTGTCTCATGTTAACTTAGACATTTTGCAACAAAACAACCTATAAAACAATACAAACTTCAACTTATTAACACTATTATCACCATACACTAGCACAACCTGAACATTCTCTCTACCATCATAACATCAATAGGCTTTATCATTGTCATGGATATTATCAACAGCATATTTATCATCATCCTTATTATCACCATCATCATCGTAGTTATTATCATCAAAGTCACTACCATCATCATCATCCCCACCATCATCAACATCATCATCATCACATTCATCATCATCATCATCATCAACAAAGAAAACTCATGTTGTTGAGATTGTCTCTAAATAACGTGTCTACTTACCGGTAGACCTGGAGAGCCTATCATCCCCATGAACCCGTGTACACCCAAGTCTCCATTTGCCCCGGGCCGACCCATTCTCCCTGGTTTACCAGCTGATCCCTACAAGATTAAAAACAAATAACAAAATCGGTTTAAAAGATTTTGGTATTAGATATCAGAAAATTGTTTTGTTCACATTTAATACAAATTATCATGAGCAAAGAAAATACGGTTTCCCCAGGATTCGAACCCAAGACCTCTAGACTGCTAGACCAGTGCTCTACCAACTGAGCTAGAAAGCCCATCTGACGGTTGTCCATCCATGAATTCCTTTTGTGATGGTCAGAAACTATTATAAGCTTGATACAAAAAACATTGATGGGACCATAAATTTGATGGAACAGTACAAGCAAGGATTAATCACCCAGCAAAACAAATCTCAAACAGTTTTTATGAGAGTTTCCTTTACTACCAGTATGCAAAATTATCATTAATTTTTCACTTGCCTGAGTTCCATTGGCTCCATGGTCTCCTTTAGGCCCTTCAATTCCAAAAAATCCCTGGGTGGAACAAAATCAAAGCATGGAAAACATTAAGAATGATACTGAAATAAAAAATAATATGGCACATAGATTTGGGGCAAAGGTGTAGTTTAATAACTAGATATTAATATCTGTCATTTATACATATTCTTAAGATATTTCTTAGTGTTAACAAAATATTAGTAAATTTCTGTAAAACTTGCAAACATATCAGTTTTAAGTCACTACACAGTTGAGAGTAAAAACAGCAAAATCTACTTTAGCAAAATTCTTGATTGAATGAAATGTTAACCAGAACATTTTTGATGCAGTATACTCACTTGTAGTCCTTTATGCCCGTCTGGTCCTGCGGGTCCAGGCGAACCACCCAATCCATACTCTCCAACCGGACCCCTACTGCCAGCCAGGCCCTTTATGCCACCATCACCCTGTGAGCAAAAGAGACAAGTTTAACCCTAAAAAGACTGGGCTATTTTGAACCTTAACAAAACTGGGGGGGGGGGGGGCTAAAAGGGCCTCCCCCCCTAAGATCTTGGCAACTGAAACTCCGATCGACTCCAAATTTGGCATGGTGATAGATGTCCATGAGCTCTACTATATTGCATAGTTGAATTTTTTTAAATTATAATATGCTAATTAGAGCTAATTAATTATGCGAAAATTGCATTTTTTCGTATTTTTTGCATTTAAAAAAATATTTGGTGATTCTTATCAAACAAAATTGTGTTCCTGGTGCAGTATACATGCTAAGATTATATAAATTTACCCAATCTCTGATAAAACAACAGGATAATCATGAAAATTGATTTAGTTTTACCATTTTCTATGTTTTTTCTTTGTTTTTATCCTTTTCTTTGTTTTTCTTTGTTTTTCTTTGTATTAGTTTCTATATATTGTATTGTTTTATGCAAATGAGAATGCAATAAGTTTTTTCACCATGCCAAAGTGGAATACTAACATTACTTGTGAAAAGATGGGTGTAAAAACTGTGTGTGTTATATACATAGAAGAATTAGAAAAAAAAAAATCAAATTTTCTGTGACACGCGATCACAAAATGTTACATAACATATGCATCGTTGACCCGGTGTGCACCGTAAAATATTTAAGCGTTGCGAAGTAATCGCGAAAATAGCGGAGGGGGGGGGCTAAATCAGCCCCCCCCCCCTCCCCCCAGTCTTTTTAGGGTTAAGAGACACTTTGAGTAATGAGCATGAGGACAGCTTTGAATATAGTACATATAAATGTGTTCATGCATGGGTCATGGTTAGGGTTGGTCCAGGCGGACCACCCAATCCAGACACTCCTACAGGCCCCTACTACCAGCCAAGCCCTTTAGGCCCCCATCACCCTGTGAGCAAAAGAAAATATGTATTAACACTTGTAGCAATAAGCTACAAGAATGCTTTTTAATGAAGTAACGCAAGTGGTATTGCAAGAAGGTAGACAAAGCATACAGTACCCTGTTTCATAAAACTGTTCAAATTTCTGTAAATTTTCAATTATTTCAACCACAACTATGTCAACAGCCAATCGACATGGCGCATCACAGCTGTTAAAATAGTAGTCATAATAAATTTGGACACATACACCAATTAAAATGATATTATGAAACAATGCCCAGACCTTCCTGCCCTCTCACCCCTATTTGGAGCCATGTACACGACATAGGATTACAGTAGTCTCCAAATAACAAGATGGTAGCAAGACCGATAAGTACTCACCATTGGTCCCTTGATTCCCAGGTCTCCTACTAGGCCTCTCTCTCCGTCTTCTCCCTTCTGTCCTTTGGCCCCTGGATGCCCAGGCCAGCCGATCCTACCCTGAGTAGAAGACAGCCTCATTATCAAACATGGATCAATGCAACTGAAAGTAATTAGATTGAATCGAAATACTAAACCAAACTAATCCTGACCAGAGATACTCTTTGACCCCTGACCCATCTTTCACTTGTGACATTTGACCCTTGGATCCTTAGGACAGCCGATCCTACCCTGAGTAGAAGACAGTCTCGTTATCAAACATGGATCAATGCAACTGAACGTAATTAGATTGAATCGAAATACTAAACCAAAATAATCCTGACCAGAGATACTCTTTGACCCCTGACCCATCTTATCACTTGTGACATTTGACCCTTGGATCCTTAGGACAGCCGATCCTACCCTGAGTAGAAGACAGTCTAGTTATCAAACATGGATCATAATTACATTGACTTTTTAATAATCAGATCCTAATCTCTTGAAAAATTGCAGCAACAAAAAAAACTCATCTGGGGATCCTCTTTGACCCCTGACCCCATCCTTCCATATCTCACCTTTGGCCCCTGGATCCCCAGAGCAAGCCGATCCTACCCTGAGTAGAAGAACTAGGGTTAGGTCCCTAGGATAACCCTAGGTCCCTAACCCTAACCCTAACCCTAACCCTAACCCTAGCCTCATTATCAAACATAATAATACATTAATACTAAATTACATTTATATAGCGCTTAATACAATGTAAAACATGTATTTATGTATTTTTTTGTTTTTCCGACTTATGTTTTGTATTGTTTTTTTCAATGGAATAAATTATTATTATTATTCTTTGTTTTTCCAACTTATGTTTAGTATTTATTTTTTTCAATGGAATAAATTATTAACCATTATCCAACCATTTTTAGCTCAAAATTAAACAATTGCTGTGATTAGAATGAAAAATAATTAAGGTTTTGTGTATTCTAGGAAAAAAAAAATTTCCATAGGATTTGTACACAAATCACAAAATTGAGCGATTTTCGGGCCGACATTCACTTATAAAAGGTCACGTGACTTTGGAACGGTATACCCGGATGTCGCAAATTCGGTCTAAAAAGTTGTGCAAGACTTCAATGAAAAAACTCATGAAGTCGCGCGACTCGAGGGGGGGGGGGGTGGATCTGGGGATCCTCTTTGACCCCGACTCCATCCTTCCATATCTCACCTTTGGCCCCTGGATCCCCAGGCCAGCTGATCCTACCCCGAGTAGAAGTCCTAGGGTTAGGTCCCTAGGCTAACCCTAGGTCCCGAACCCTAACCCTAACCCTAGCCTCATTATCAAACATAATAATACATTAATACTAAATTACATTTATATAGCGCTTAATACAATGTAAAACATGGATCAATGCGTTGAACATTATTAGATTAAACTGAAATCCTAAACAAAAGCCAATCCAGAGATCTTCTTTGACCCCTGACCCACTGCTCCACTAGTGAACTTTAGTCCCTGGATCCCCACGACAGCCAACCTTACCCTGTGTAGAAGACAGCCTCGTTAGGTCACGTGACTTTGGAACGGTATACCCGGATGTCGCAAATTCGGTCTAAAAAGTTGTGCAAGACTTCAATGTAAAAACTCATGAAGTCGCGCGACTCGAGGGGGGGGGGGTGGATCTGGGGATCCTCTTTGACCCCCGACTCCATCCTTCCATATCTCACCTTTGGCCCCTGGATCCCCAGGCCAGCCGATCCTACCCCGAGTAGAAGTCCTAGGGTTAGGTCCCTAGGCTAACCCTAGGTCCCGAACCCTAACCCTAACCCTAACCCTAACCCTAGCCTCATTATCAAACATAATAATACATTAATACTAAATTACATTTATATAGCGCTTAATACAATGTAAAACATGGATCAATGCGTTGAACATTATTAGATTAAACTGAAATCCTAAACAAAAGCCAATCCAGAGATCTTCTTTGACCCCTGACCCATTGCTCTACTAGTGAACTTTAGTCCCTGGATCCCCACGACAGCCAACCTTACCCTGTGTAGAAGACAGCCTCGTTAGGTCACGTGACTTTGGAACGGTATACCCGGATGTCGCAAATTCGGTCTAAAAAGTTGTGCAAGACTTCAATGAAAAAACTCATGAAGTCGCGCGACTCGAGGGGGGGGGGTGGATCTGGGGATCCTCTTTGACCCCGACTCCATCCTTCCATATCTCACCTTTGGCCCCTGGATCCCCAGGCCAGCCGATCCTACCCCGAGTAGAAGTCCTAGGGTTAGGTCCCTAGGCTAACCCTAGGTCCCGAACCCTAACCCTAACCCTAACCCTAGCCTCATTATCAAACATAATAATACATTAATACTAAATTACATTTATATAGCGCTTAATACAATGTAAAACATGGATCAATGCGTTGAACATTATTAGATTAAACTGAAATCCTAAACAAAAGCCAATCCAGAGATCTTCTTTGACCCCTGACCCATTGCTCCACTAGTGAACTTTAGTCCCTGGATCCCCACGACAGCCAACCTTACCCTGTGTAGAAGACAGCCTCGTTAGGTCACGTGACTTTGGAACGGTATACCCGGATGTCGCAAATTCGGTCTAAAAAGTTGTGCAAGACTTCAATGAAAAAACTCATGAAGTCGCGCGACTCGAGGGGGGGGGGTGGATCTGGGGATCCTCTTTGACCCCAGACTCCATCCTTCCATATCTCACCTTTGGCCCCTGGATCCCCAGGCCAGCCGATCCTACCCCGAGTAGAAGTCCTAGGGTTAGGTCCCTAGGCTAACCCTAGGTCCCGAACCCTAACCCTAACCCTAACCCTAACCCTAGCCTCATTATCAAACATAATAATACATTAATACTAAATTACATTTATATAGCGCTTAATACAATGTAAAACATGGATCAATGCGTTGAACATTATTAGATTAAACTGAAATCCTAAACAAAAGCCAATCCAGAGATCTTCTTTGACCCCTGACCCATTGCTCCACTAGTGAACTTTAGTCCCTGGATCCCCACGACAGCCAACCTTACCCTGTGTAGAAGACAGCCTCGTTATCAAACATGGATCATTTCAATTGATTATAACTAGATCGACTTTGAATTTTATAATAACATACAACATTTTTATAGAGAGCCCCATATATTTTAGGTAACCCATTCAGAGGAACATTATTATCATCCTTGCTCATCAGGTCCAGTTCATCATTAGTGTGCTTACGATCCTGGACCATCAACACGGTCGACCGTAAAATAAGAGTGCGCATCTGTTCTGCGCATGTATGATGTAATGCCTTATGGTCGACTAATTTTTGGTGAACAGTTTTCCCATGATGTATGGTCGGGTCACCTGTCACGGCCGTAAAAATGTTACGGTCTGCCCTAATATCTCTAGAGGAATCACTAACTTTAACTCATTGAGGGATCCTCTTTGACCCCTGATCCCATCCTTTCATTTGTGATCGTTGGCCCCTTGGATCCCAGGCCAGCCAATCCTACCCTTAGTTAAAGATAGCCTTATTATCGAACGTAGATCATGTTTATCGGCATTTGTTCACGGCAAAATGAAATTAATCAAATTGGCAACTCGTAAATTGGTAGATAGTATAAAAAGGTACAACATTGGAGAAAAAAAACATGCATCCTAGGCACTGCGAGAAAGAGTTGATAAGGAGTTAACACTGACCGACAAGCCCGGTGCTCCTGCCTCTCCTGGTGGACCCTGGTCTCCCTCTGGTCCATCAGATCCTGGTTCTCCAGGAGCTCCGGTAGTTCCATTCCTGCCCTAGATGGGAAAATGTGGAAAAGTAAAGAAATAAATCAATAGAAACATGAAAACTTGACATTTCAACGACTATCATTGATAGAAATTATTGTTCTTAGTCTATCTAATTAATAAACTAAAACACAGGAGCCCTTGTGCCTATCTATCTATCATTTATCTATCGTTTTTCTATCCATCCATCCAATCCCCCCATCCAAACATCTATCTATCCATCTACCTATTTATAAATCCATCCATCCAACCAACCATCTACACATCGATAAATATATCTTTATTGATATCTCTCTTTTTTTATATTTGTTCTTTGATTACATTCTACAGGTACATACTGCTTTATTTATTTATTCAATTACTTATTAATTTATTTATACATCTATCTAGTGTATATCCCAAGTCGAAATTCCCATAGAAACCCATAGGAAACCCATAGGACAATCCTACTGGTCTCTATTGGTTTATATGGGTTTCCTATGGGTTTATATGGGACCCATAGACATTTCCCAGGTCGGAATTCCCATAGAATCAAAACCCATAGGAAACCCATAGAAACCCATGTTCCACTTTCCCTATTGAAACCCATAGAAACCAATAGGCCTATGGGTTTCTAAGGGTTTCCTATGGGTTTTGGTTCTATGGGAATTTCGACTTGGGTATCTTGTCTAATCATCTACTTACTGGCAGACCGAATGTTCCATTGTGACCTTGTGGACCCTCAGGCCCTACTTGGCCCTGCAAAACAATAAAGACAGACTCATTAAAAACATGCAATTCGGAATCTCACATAGTGTACTTATTTACATCAGATTTGACATTAAATATTTAATGGGATTGATCTGGTCGAAATATATAGAGTAATTTTAGTCGGCTACATGACAGCTGAATTATATTTTATGTTAACCCATTCAGGAATGACTGATTTTGATAAAACACGTTTTCTCCATAGACCCCTGCCCAATTATTTTAGGGATCAGTCCTCAAGGGGTAATTGTTTCTAATGAAATAAATGCCAATAAAAAATTCAAATATAAATAGATTTAGCATCATTGTAATACATACATGTATGTTCCATCTTCGGGATAATATACAATATTTTCTTAATTTCACTTAAAAATAAAATGTCTAGCTTACCATAAATCCCATTAGTCCTCTTCCTCCTGCTGGACCTGGATCTCCTTTTGGTCCTGTAGATCCTGGGATGCCAGGCAGGCCTGACTCTCCTTGTGGACCCTGCCATTATATAAAATGATTATGACATTTATATTAAGTTAATCTTTGTTGAGCAGAGCACAAAAAAACAATTTTATGGCAAATGGACAAGACAAAACAAACTTAAAATGCGGTTTGGAGGAGCATTTATGTAAAATCTGAGATATTTTCAAATCTTTATAATTTTGGCCCAAACTTGTTTATTTCCTGGTATTTAGACAATTATACAAATTCTACAACTACTTATAAAGACATCCCCATAATCTACAGTTTTGCAGTAAGTCGTCCGACAATGTTACCAAGCAACTATAACAGACAGTGCATACTAGCTCACAAATAAATTCTAACACAAACTGTATGGCTTAATAACATCTTGAGTAGATGGTATTAACCCCTAATGTGAAGCCAATGTGTATATTATATGGAAATGCTACCCAAGGTAGCAAGATATTTTTCTTTTCTGTAGTGGTTTGGCTGCTAAAATTACTTATTCGAAACACATTCTAGGATGTAGATAAATTGTTTGTACTAAAACAAAGTTCACTTAATTCCAAATTGTTGCAACCTTAACCGATTGTCTCATCATTATGTTTGTGTTTGGCTGAAAAGTTGCCATGCCAAACCCTAACCCTAACCACCAACACTATTGAGGCTAATATTACTTACTCAGTATGGCCGGGTGGTAGAAAAAGTCTTATTTAGACATGGTTAGTACTGACTAAGAGAAAATTCCCCATGAGTGGAAGAAGGTTGATGAAAAGCCATTTCAATAAAAACATCTTCATTACGATTAATATTCGCGCTGGCCAGCACAAAAAGACTTTATTTTTTGTTTTAATTTTATTAAATTTTTCTTTTCAAGAGGAACATAAACGTGATTCACAAACACATTTGACATGGAAGGAAATTGAATCTTTCAAAACTATCTTGCCTGCTCCGATAGTACACCATGTGCGTTAGATGAGGATAGGTACTGCATGCACTCAAAACCAGCGTTTATAGACTCGCCCACCACACATTATGTACACGTACACACCAATGCACGAGGCACCGTATGCTCCATATTCATTCTTCACACACTCAGAATATCCACTGAAATCACACATATATTCTCCCGGGTTTTAGAATTTGTGATTGCCAAATCTAGCACAAAATGCATGAAAATTAATCAATGCGAATAATACCACATTTTATTACAAAAAGCCCAACACAGAGTTACATGTACATGTAGTTGTGCATTATAATAAAGTAATTTGTTATTTATTTAAATAGTTGTTTATTATCTGTTACTTACCCATTGTCCAATTAGGCCTGGCATTCCATGATCACCTGGCATACCCTTTTATTTGAGAGGGAAAGAAAGAAAAAAAAATTCTCAAAAAATTTGATATAATTTATGTTCTCTTATCAAATCGTGAAGATAAACAAACTTGTGACAGTTAAGATGTTTTTTCCAATGAACACGTTCATGTAATTCATGAGATAATCATTATATTTGCACATTATGTGAACATAAATACATATATAGATAAACACTCGAGTACCTTTTCTAACTGCGAAAAGATCAAGTTAAATTCCCCATCATCTTGGGGAAATTGTATGGAGTAAATTATTAAACTACATGTATCATACTGCTTGTCCCTGGAGACTGATCTGTCTATAGCCACCCTTCAGCCCCCGGACTCCAGGCAGACCACGATAAAACAAGACATTAGAATCAAACAAGAGTTTCACAAACTATCAAGCAAATAATGATTTACTACTATACAGTCAATTAGATACATGAATGGTTGCTGTCATACCGCTTGTCCCTGGGGACCAATCTGTCCATAGCCGCCCTTCAGCCCCCAGACTCCCGGCACACCACGGTAGCCCTCCATCCCCTTCCAACCATCATGCCCCTGCAAACAAGCAAACAAAGTCAAATTCAATTACAATACACATATAATTTGTGCAACAACTAATACCAACTTTTATTTCATTCATATAAACACATAAAATGGGTCTTGAGATAACATTTCACACATATACAGTGGATCTTTTCCATGGTTCTAAGATATAGATAATATTATGAAAGTAATTAATATGATATATGATTTTATGAGGCTGAGGTTTGGGCAGGATTCATAAATTAAAATTTAGGTTACATATGAACTGCATGTTCTAAAGATGACCAATATTTCCAGAGGTCAATGCAGGTCAAGCTACTCTGGTCACTTACGTCTTTCCCTGCTTCACCTTCATCTCCTGATTCTCCTTTGGCGCCGTTAGGTCCCTGCTCGTAAATAAAAACATATTTATAGACATATACATGTTATCAAGAATCAAGCATTGCAAGGCTTTATAACATCTACATATACTGCAAAATATAGCAAAATATAAGTTCACAAATCCTAAACATGAGATGACCTGATAAACAGATGGACTTAGTGATCATACACACAAATATACATTAAGGTACATAATTAACACTTTTAAATAAGGCATCGAACTACATCTCATTACATTGGTGCCATTTTTTAATAGGCATGTTCATGATTCGCTAGTAACTGATTTTAGAAAGTTTGTCAGTTGATTTATAAATACAGTGCTGCTCATCATGAATAAAAAGCCAATCTCCCTTCCTGTCCTACACAAATTGCCAATGCTGATTCACTTTGATCATTAAAACTGACAAGAAACACGCATTAGACAACTGAGCTTTTAGTGATTTTGACTGAGGTAATTCATGCTTACCTTTTACTATTTTCTAACTCGGCCCTGCATATTGTTAAACATGTCACGTTGTAGTAATTTGTTCGTTTGATTTCATACAAACTGTGTTCATGATGCTAAATTTCTGCAAAGCTACACACTAATATGGGAAAGAACAAAAAATACAAGATGCTAGGTAGACAAAACAAGGCGATAGCCGTATAGTGTCTCGCCCACTTGCGCGCACTTGACCTTTAACCTACTTATGCGACCTTTGACCCCAGAATATCATGGAGGCCAATATAGGGCACCTACCAATCAAGTTTGGTTACAAACGGATGCAGGGTCGGAAAGTTATCAACCCTAATAGACTCTTGCAGGTAAAATTTCACATTAACCCTCATTTGACCTTTGACCTACTTATGTGACCTTTGACCCCAGAATGTCATGGAGGCCAATGTAGGGCATCTACCAATCAAGTTTGGTTACAAACAGATGCAGGGTTGGAAAGTTATCAACCCTAATAGACTCTTGCAGGTAAAATTTCACATTGACCCTCCTTTGACCTTTGACCTACTTATGTGACCTTTGACCCCAGAATATCATGGAGGCCAATGTAGGGCATCTACCAATCAAGTTGGTTACAAACAGATGCAGGGTTGGAAAGTTATCAACCCTAATAGACACTTGCAGGTAAAACTTCACATTGACCCTCATTTGACCTTTGACCTACTTATGTGACCTTTGACCCCAGAATATCATGGAGGCCAATGTAGGGCATCTACCAATCAAGTTTGATTACAAGCAGATGCAGGGTTGGAAAGTTATTCAAATTTTTGTAAGCGCCACAGACGGACGGACGGACGGACAGACAGACGCAATTTGGATCCCTTAGTCTCCCTCCACCTACGGTGGACTCGACAAAAACTATACATAGAACCACTCAAGTACACTAGAAGCACAGTTGTCTAGCACTTTGCCAAATAGGTAGTTGTTTTGCACTGCAATATTGCATAATAGTGAAATATTCATGAACATTGCAATAATTCCTATACTATCTTGGTATCTAACAATATTTGAGCATTTAAACTTCACACTAGTGTACTGTTACCGTTGGTAAAGAGGGGGTATTAACAAAATTCATGCAAGTTTGCTTAGTACAATTTCAAGTATTGTAAGTTGTAATTTTGTACATGTATTACGTAACTCATGCATTAATTGCAAGTCAATTTACTTTTATGCAACTAGTTATTGGTTGCCATGCACATAATCCAAAATCTTGCTGTTTTACTGATATGGAATAGACCTATTCAGTAAGTTTCTACAAGTTAAAACATATCGCTGCTAAGTTACAACATGCAAGAAGAAAATATCATCTACATATGACGGACATCAGCATCAATTCTGTAACTCTGAAAATGATGTATATATGATGTCGGTGTATGTGCATATGTATACATAGAAGTGAATGTGTTGTTACAGAATTATACTTTGGACTAAATTAAATGTGCAAAATATAACACATGTGGTTATGGCCCTACATAAATGATTAAAGTATTATAAAGACATGTTAACACTTCTATAATCATTAAGACACATACATACAAAACACAATAAAAGTATTACTGGAGTATTACTGAAATAGTACAAATTTATGCTAACAATTAAATAAACATCCCATCATCATACTTCCTTTGTTCAAAATAATGGTAGAAAAAATTCCAGTATAAGCTTACTATATAGTAATGGCTTTTGAACTGTTTAGTAATGTAAATTATGCCATAAAAATAGTTGTACTAAATAGCATGCAATAGTTCTACAGAAAAAAGGTAGAAGATATTATAATGATCTCACAAAGATCAACAACATAGTTGTATACATCCATTAGAAACAACCCCTATGTATTATCCACTAATTATATACAGGACCACGTTTATGCAAGTCTATGCACTTTGAAATTAAGCATAACATCTACTTTAATAGCAACATACATGTATATTAACAAATAGGCTAGACCCTCTATATTATTGCAAAAGAAGGCAAGAGCAATCATACAGTTATCGCTTTGTAAAAGGAAAAGAAATTATTAAAGTCATTTATCAGTATTAGTCAATTGAACATAACCTCTCAATAAGTAACTGCTTTTCAAAATGTGTTTGTCTGATTATAAGCAGCAACAGTTTAAGATCTACATCTATATCAGGAGTCAGTATTAATTGATAAATGTTTGTAAGTTTGTTATTTTTGTTCAAACAAACATTAACGTGCACAAATCAATTTCAAATCTAGTAATTTTTTGTTAAAGAGAGCTTCTTTAAATCTATGCTTCCGTCTGAACCTTGCTAGTTTTTAATTTCTTCTAAGAACTAGATACTGTAAAGTAATTTGTGGGATTGATTAGATTTGCATCACAAAACGAACATTTCACTGCTACAGAAGTCAGTAAGTACAAGTTGATATATATTTTTTTTCTTGAAACATATATTAATATGTTCAAATCAATGTTATAATGTAGTAATTTATGTTAGAGGGTGCATGTTATCTTTACTTGCTCTTGTAATTTGCTTTCAAGATTTTTAATTTCGTCTCAAACTGTAAGTTGTGACTCTTATTAATTTGTATTGCATAACACAAGTTTCACAGTTACATATTAAAGTCAGTAAAAAGTTGATATATTCATGTTCTTGTTGAAATGTAACAATAAAAGTGCATGTACAGTACTTATATTCTTTCTCCTATTAACATGTTTGGTACAGAGTGTGTATATTCTGTCTTTGTTTTAGAATTCCAATTTACTTGCTTCTAATAAGAAAGTAAATAAATCAATTTTTGTGAGTCTGATCAGCATTACATAACACTAGTTTCACAGCCACAGAAGTCAGTAAAAAGTTTATATATATATATATGGTTAAAATTTCGCGAAACACAACATAATGATTTATGTGCATACTTCTATTCTATCACCTACTAATCTTTGTTAAAGAGTGCATATTCTAAATGCTTTAAACTAGAAACTGTTGTTTAGTTGTGAGACTTGATAAAACATAACACAAGTTCCACATGTGCAGAAGTCAGTAAAGAGTTGATATATATATGGTTATGTCTGTACGAAACATAATTAATAAAGTGCTCACTGCTATTTTCATACTTAGTGTTAGAGAGTGCATAAGTTTATCTTCGCTTATTCTACTATTTAATTTCTTCTAAGTATTAGACACTATCTTGTTGTTTGTGAGTCTGATTAGATTTACATCGCATAACACATGTTTTACAGCCACAGAAGTCAGTAAAAAGTTGATATATATATATGGTTATGTTTTGCGAAACATAACAATTAATAAAGTGCTCACTTCTATTCCCATTTCACCTTTTCTTCCCCTTTGTCCTCTTTGGCCTCTCAGACCCTAGGAGCGAACAGAAATGCAAGTTTATACTGTGGTCTCATGTCATCTTTAATCTTAAAGTGACTGCGTTATCCTTATAAGGGGGCGCTGTTCAGAGATCTCTCTCTGAGAGGATCCATATTGATGTGGACGCCATGTAGCTTAAATACATATGCAAAAGAGTTAAAAGTGTCACACACTCTCTTTCGCTGATCTGTACACATACCAAGATCTTGAGTTAAAAACCGATTTAATTTGATTTGCCATCGATATTGCAACAATATAAACGGTGTTTTAAAACAGTGTAAATATGCAACATTTCTATCTTTGGATATATTCCTATAATGCAATGAAAACAGTCTTTCAATATACTAATATACAGTGACGTTTGCAGTTTCTTTACAAAATGCCTACAACAGAAAGTAATTCTACACAAATGGGGAAATCCCACGTTGATGGCAGATCTCTACTAGAAATACATCTAGCCATTATAAAATAATAAGACTGAATTAATGTAACTAGCAGGTCAGTCAACATCTTTGTGCAAACCCTGTGTTCTTTCTCCAAATATCTCCTCTCATCCAACCTCACTACTTTGCAGTGGTGTTGCCAGGGTTATCTCACATGGGAGGGGAAGAGAGGTTGAGGGAGATTGGGGAAGGTTTCCCCCAGAGGGATGCAGCATTTGCTTTAATGGGGAAAGGTGGGTAACTGACTGATAAGGCCACAGAATAATACAAAATGTCATTATTTTGGGTCAATCAAAATGGGGAGGGGGGGGGGGGGATAAATATTTAGTAAGTTTTTCAGAGAGGGTGCTATACCAGCCCCCCCCCCCCCCCCCCCTTAAAATAACATGGCATTATTAATATATTTATTGTCCTCTCAGGGGGTAAGGAGGGGAAGCAAGGATCCACACAAGGGGATCACTGACGGCGCAGCAGGGGAGGGGCAAGAATTTCCATAGGGAGGGCAATATTACCTATTCTGCCCTAACCCCCCCCCCCCCACTCCTAGCTTACCAATGCTTCTTATTAGACAACATATCAATTCAATGCTAAGTCTGTTATCTCAATCACAGGGCATGTGTGACCTGCCAAAGTAATCTTATGTGTCGAGGTCACAAAGAGGTCAAGATTTTTCTGAAAATGAAGGAGTTCTGTTGACCTCAAACAAAACATTTATAGGTTTTCCAGATGTAATTTTGGACCTGTAAATGTTCCAACAGATTTATACACATGCACATGTATGGAAAGAAAACACAGATGATAGACAAAATATACATGTCCAGAATAGCAAAGGGGTTGATTGAAGCTCCTTGTTGATACACACTGTGCTCGTATTGGATTCAGCTTGGAGTCAGATTTGATTTCTATTTTTATTTCCATGGAGAATTGCACCAGTATTTTGCATGTTCTGTACAAATTCAAACATAGTGCACACTAGAAGAATAAACAATGATGATACATAAGATATCCATTTTAAACTTTTGATCTCAACACAAATATATCTTATGGATTACCAATACAGATGAACTTTCATACTAATGATGATACATACATGTAGATAATCATAATTAAATGAATGCATACAAAAAAACTAAATTACCTTGAATGAACTCACTAGTTAAATATTGTTTCGCTTTTAAATCAGCTATTAAAATCTATTTCAATAACCTGAATATATTTACGTGATTTAAATTTGAATCCTAACTTTACAAGTATACAAGAAGATTCTTAATTCTGAGCAAGGGCTGGGGTGGGTTGAAGTGGGTTGGGGTGGGCAGTTTGCACCTTACCTTGATTCCCTGGTCCCCAGGGGGGCCTACGTCACCCTCAGTGCCCCGTCTTCCAGAGGGGCCTGGTTCACCCTCAGGGCCAGGGTAACCAGGGGGACCTGGAACTGCATCCTGCACGAGCAATGAGAGAAACAAATATTAACCACTAAAGAAATATGCAGTTTTTATTATGTTCCCTCATTCTAGATAATCCATTCACTCTGGGTGTAGATATATAAGTTCAGACTAGTTCAAACAAAAAGGCTTTCAAACTGGCTCAAAAATGTTGCTCTGTATCCAATTGTTCTAGAGCATAGGTGCAGCAAACTAGAAGGACCGCTGACCATGTGTCTTGGAGATTAGTGAGCTAAAAAATTCTTTGAAGTTGAACGGAGGACTCTGGCTGATCTATGAAAACTTATAAGCTCTTGCAAGTATTCATGTGAATTTTCCTGCATACATTTGTATGTATTTACTAGAATCTTAAACATAATTTGTTAATTTACTGGTAACCAATGTAAATTATACAAAACTGGACTAATAGATTCTCGAGCAGCAGAATATTATCATCATGTGCGATGAAAGCAAAGTAATTCACTACATATTTAGTTCATACCCCACCAGCAACTCCTTTAGGACCCTGTAGTCCAGAGGGTCCTGGTCTTCCTGGATCTCCTGGATCCCCTGGAGGACCAGTTAGTCCTTTCACAACCTGGAGTTAAAGAACCAAACATAATTCCTTGTGATGTTGGACAAAAAAACTTTTAAAACATGGCAGTTAATTTCTTATCATAATTTGTTTTTTCAGATCCACCCTAGTGAAAGAATAAAAAATAAGTCCTTGAGATCTTCCACTAAAAACGTCTTTTAAATATGGCAATTAATTTCACATTATCATTTGATTTCCTAATCTCCCGTTTGACCAGACAGTCCCTTCACAACCCGAGTTAAAGAATCAAACATAGGGGGACAGGTGCTTGTGATGTTTCACTAAAATTATCTTTCAAATAGGGCAATTCATTTCAAATTACAACTATGAAGTAAAATTTCAATTTCATTTCCCATGTTCTTGGATTTCCGACTTATAATTTAAGATTATTGTATCTCATATTGTATCATTTTCCATCAAGAGTTTATAATCTTTCTGAAATAGTCCTAAATAGATTGAGGAACATTCTTACTTTTTATGTGAATTTTCAAACCAACTTCATACCAACAATCTCAACAAAATACCTACAGGAAAATGAGCTCTGAGTTGCTCTAGAAGGAAGACTACAACCTCTGCATCATCATTTATCAGAAGGTACTCGATCATATCAGGAGGCAGCCCTGGAAAACCATTCTCTAAGATTTCAAGCCGCTCCTATAGAATAAGAAAATCAAGAAAAAGAAGGGAAAAAAGGGAGAGAGATAAATAGTAATGCTATTGCCCAGTTCATAACACAGTTTAAAGGGGACCACCAGGCAAAGGACAACACATTATTATATGTTTTGGTACCGTTTTGTGATATCAAATAGATACCCAACATTTTGCAAAGGGTTGTGTAATTCATAAACAAAGCAATTAATTTCCACCACTTACGGAACCACTGCTATTTCCTGGTTCCATACAGGCCAAGCATTTGCGAGTGCGCCAATGCTTTCACGCGTACGTCAATAGATTCCCGGATGATTCATTCGCTCTGCACAGTGCGCTCTGGCTCTGCACGCATATAGTCTACGCAATTCAGACCACATGAACACATGGTTGAGAATGGTGGTGCGTTTTCCAATTATATATTTTTTTCTGAAAACATATTTTTGTGAACTTGTTGAAGGAATGGAATACTAAAGATGGTACCTTTCTATAATAAGAATATTATTTTTGGGTGGTGGTACCCTTTAATAGCATCGTTCAAAAGCCAATCCTTCAAGAGTTAAAAGATCAGAAGGAAGACGAAAAAAGGAAAATGAAAAGATGATACAAAATTTTGAATTATCCAAAAGGCGTAATAAATGCACCACTGTGATAAGCATCTAGAGAATGAATATTCAAGAGAACAAGGAACTAACATCATCTGAAGGTGAAAATAAATGACCAAGGTCAGGCTATTTACTTTTCTCCATATAAATATGGCCAGATAGTTCTTTGGAAGATGGTTTCTCATATAAATTGTCAATTATCTGAAGAGAGCTTGACCAAGAGAATCACTCTATTTTCCTATAAAAAATATCTACATCTAGCTGTTCTAGCTTATTACTGAACGAGTGCATGTGTCAGGTACCACAACAATGCATTGCTGTTAGAAACATCTAGAGAAAAAGGAATTTCAAAGAATTAAGGAACTATCTCTCATCTGATGGTGAAAATAAATCACAAAGGTCAAGCCAAGGAGGTACTAGCCTTGTACCTCCTTGGTCAGGCTATATACTGTTCTCTAAGAATATGGTAGAACTTTCACTTTCTTCATTGCAAAAGATATACTTGCTGGGAGGCGGAGAGCATCTATAGATTGAAGATATATGAGTATTCCAGAAAAGGGTGCTTCTTTCATTAAAGGGATCTAGTAACTTTGTTGAGATGTGCAAAAACTGATGAATGGTTGATGCAATGTATACTGTTGTTATCTCATATGTCTTCAGGGTATTGTGTGAAAATTTCAGGTCAAATGGACAATGTATGGCCAAGTAATGAGCGAAAATGCAAAGTGATATTGGGGGATATTCACCAACTCACTGCATTCACTTTGTACAGGGATGAAAATCTCGCCCGGAGATTTTCTTATCTAAATACTTCAATCATACATATCTTTGTAATGAAAGGGAAATTTGAAAAACCGAAAGCTGTCCCATGATTTTATTGTTAATACGAATACAACAAGGTATAAAGGAACCGCTAGAATTACAATTTTATTTTGAGGATTTGGACAATGTTACTAAGTCCCTTTAAGAGGGCAAGAATCAATTATCAGAAATGTCCATCCTCTTTCTTGGTCCACCAAGGACCAGACTTTTCTACTTGACAAGGAGTTTCTTTCTTTTCAACAGTGAACACCAATGACAAGGGTCTAGCTATTCATTTTCTCTTGGAATGCAAAGGAAGTTTAGTGCTCTTCATTGTAAGAAACACATGACTCAGCTGTCCTTTAAAGCATATATTTGCCCCAAATTTCAGAACATCATGAACCAAAAATACTTTAGCTGTGATCTGGAGAGAATTAATGCTATATCAATTGTCTTTCAAATGAGAAAAGACCAGAATTTCCCGGAAGGAGTATCAAATTTCATTATCAACTTATCAGGTCAGAAAAATAATAATTGGGCCTTCAGCGTCTATCTCAAGCACTAACTCTTGAATGCTTGTGGCGAGAGTATAATTAATTGCAAGAAATAGAAGGCCCACCAGAAGATGACCCATATTTCCTATACAACAGGGAACATTCATTATAACACGGGTCCAGCTGTGTACCTTGCTACATGGTGATGATCATGAACATTATGCCATATAGCCCATCAAGCTTTGGGGTTCTATATCAGAAGGTACATTTACTCTTGCATACTAGAAACAGGAATGTTTGTAATTGCAAGTAATAGTAGACCCACCAGAAGATGACCTATATTTTCTATAAAACAGGGAACATCATCCATTTTAAAGCAGGAATAATAAGGCTCGATCCAGCTGTTAAAATATTTTCTCCAAAAACCCAACAGTGCTCTGACCTTCGCGACACTGGATGATGGGAAGATGATGACTGTACACACAGCATGATGTTATACAAAATTCCTTTCTCACATTTTAGGTGATAATATGTTGTTTACCCATCCATGTATGCATATTTGATGTCTCTTTTTACTTCCAATATTTTCTCAAGGTTCATCCTTTGTTACATAGCTAGCCCTGTATCTTCATAATTCAAACCATGTCTAGGTTCTTTATGTTTTTAGATGCTCATATAAATTGTATGTTTTAATTTGTATGTGAATCATGAATCAAAATCTAGAGTTAAAAATGAGTCAATATAGGGCCTAAATTTGTTATCAGGCATAGCAGAATCTACTTCAGAGGCTAAATGACAATGATACATAAAGAACATAATATTTTACGAACACATGGGCGTTACATTATAATGGTTAGGTAGGTACATGCAGGATGTTAATATATTGATAGTGAAGAAAAGGGGGAGCTGATGAGCCTAAAATAATATGAGAAACAGAATAAGCCTAATATTTTACAAGGAAATTTTTCTTGAAATACATTACAAATACAAACACCATTTTACAATCACAGGTTTGTAAACTTATATGTTATGAGCATGTTTTTCCTGTAATCTATCCTCAACTTTTGGGAACCAACAGCATGATATCTTGCAGTGACTACTGAATGACAGGTGCAACTTGTTCAAATCTTACTGACTTTAACTCATTGAATATGGATTGATTTGGATATATAACACACATTCTCAATATGGCCCATAGGCTACAGCTGGGACCAGTCATGGATGGGATTTTTAAAGAAGTTTTTTATTGAAGTTTTATGTTTATTCTAGCCTACAAGATTTCATCATCCAAAAGAAGGTTCTAGATTGTCTTTTTTCCTGAATCTTTCCTGAAAAATGACTCATCCTCTTAATACATGTACCTTGCATAACATACTCCTGTTGGCATGCTTCCAACAGGGAGCTGCACGATTTCCCCAACAGTCAATTTCTTTGGTTTATGTTTGTTTGGTGTATGTACAGTATCCATCTGGTCTCATTTAGTGTATGACATGCCTGAAACTATGTCCATTTCCCAACCTCCAAACTTGACCGCCAAACGTAACCCAAACCCTAACCTTACCCTAATCATAACCTATAACCCTTATGATCCCTAATCCTCATCCTCTAAATTTTGTAGTAGCAGACCAACATAATGTTAAGACCAAGCTACAAGTTACCATTTGCCATGGCAAAATTAGTACCAAACTTCTTTTTACTTTAAGTACTTTTGTTAAAAAGAATTACTTTTACATCCTTAGAAATTATAGTAGTGAACATCAATAAAACTCAACCGTGATACACAATAGTACATATACTTTTTGTAACAAACAGAGGTAACAAACAGGGCCAAATAATCTTTAATACCTTGATTTATACCTTTTTATACATTTTGTAATAAATCAAATTGATTTTTCTTATGGAAAACTATCTCACCATCACACATAATCACTTGCCATGTGTTTCCTTTTAAATCAAAGTTGATTTTCTTTTGGAAACAAACAACAATAATCTAAGGAACTTACCGGCGTCATGGAAGGTAGCGGTGTAACTAATGGTGGAAGAGTAAACAAGTCTTTATAGTCGTCCTTTGGGGTAACATCTCCACCCCCATCGGGGGTAAATTCTCCCCCGACCAAGGCAGTGGTGACAAAGGGCTCCCCAACTGGAGTGACGTGGGGTGTCACAACCGTGACAAGCACAGGAGCTGGCGTAGTTTGGAGTGTGTCTGGTAACAATTCTGTTGGCACTGTCGGAGATGTTTCTGGTTGCGTTGACTCCGCTTCTCCAACTGTAGAAGTTGCTTCTGTTGTTTGAGGTGCTGGTAATGGTTCAGATGTCTGTGTTGGTGGTGGTGTAGTTATTGGCATCTGAAACAATAATCATTTTACTTTACTTTTACTTTTTGCTATGAAAGAGTATAATCTAAAATTTAATTACATTATCATTCCCCAGGTCATCAGTAAATCATGACACCAGCACAAACATTTCTGATTCATAGATTCCAATCTAAGAATCAGATCAAATATTAAATTGAAACTCCCTCATTACCCTGTAAGACGATAAATACATTATATAATGTTTAACCCATTGCCTAGAGGAACCTGGTGGATCCAGTGCTATTTCTACGTGAATTGCAAAGTCAAGTAGGATTCCAGATAAACTATAAACCCCCCCCCCCCCCCCCATAATAGTGGTACCCCATCCTCTTCCCTCACTTCTGTGAAAAACTTCAGCTATGTTTTTGGCATAAATTATATTCTTGTCAGCATAAGTGATCTTCAAAGCTCCTGCAGTTTGGGTGGACACTGCCCCGTGGTCTTGAAACTGGATCATACTATAACCCATATTACATATATTCTTAACAACCTTTACCACTTTCACATCTCGTAAGTTTTAGACCATTTAATGTTCAACCATTTTTTAAGTTGAGTCTTTTGAAGACCAGATTGGGCATATAAAGACAATTTACAACGAAAGAATGAGAAATGTTGTTACCATTATTCCATATATCAAGCCTCATAACAAAATCAGTTTACTGTTTCTACTTCACAATAAAAACAGATACTAACATACAAATAATAATAGTTCATCAGATTAAAATTATATAGAAACAGCTCAGGACAGGATCTTGGTGTGAAAGGGAAATAAGACTCATGTCATGTGGTCTTGAAACCTAAGCAGGCTGTAACCCGGCCCTAACATCCTAGACCCAAATTGGCAATGACATTAGGACCAGCACTCTGCGACACAGGGTTCCAATTTATGTCCAATTCCATTCATGTGGTTTGTATTTGAGCTGCATTAATTGACCATTTTGAAAAACTTTTTTTTTTACCCAATGCTACTACTAGAATAGCACGTACATCTACATGTAATGTAGAAGATGTTGTGGTACGGAGTATTTGAGCTTATTTACAAAAGACAAAAGAACAACCCTTCCTTTAAAAAAACAACCTGTACATACTAACTTCTTTAAGTAAATGTTGTTTTACTACCTTTTGAAATTGTATTATTAGCAGTAAGTATGTACAATAACGAACTATAGTATTTGATTAACAATTTACAAAGGGTCTGCAATTGTAAACTATATTCCCCTTAAATAAACAATGTATTAACTTTCAGCCTATCAGCATTCATACAAAACAGCCTAGTCTAGATTTACAGCTTACTTGTTAAAGGGATAGTACAGTGTTAATCAAACTGAATTTTAGTAACCAAAACCTGCACCATAACATTACATTCAAACTAATAGTTATAACTCCATAATGCTTGAAAGGTATAACAAATTACAAACAACTATTAAAAGTAAAAAGCCTGTTAAAGGTTGATGTTGTGTACGTATGTGGACTACTGAAAAAACTTCAAACTCCATGCACAGAAGCCAACTAGGTAATTACTGAATGCATAATCTTCACATGCACACTAATTGCCTATAAATCTAATCAACCCTGCAGGAAATATCTTGAGACTACTTGCAGAGATCCACACTCATCGTGTTCTATTAATCTTCATGATCTTACAGGAAAATTCTAAATTTCAGGGACACCCTACCATTTAAAGTTGTAACAAATCAAAATAGAGTCAAATTTGTGTCTCTTAGATCTCAGACTCTTAAGCAAAATATCTAATTAGGTTATTGCTGATTGCATAATGCTGACTTGGACACTAATTGGCTATTAATCTTTAGAATCTCACAGGAAATGAATTGAGACTACTTTAAAGTGATCCATTAACTTTGTCAAATTCAAACAAAATCACTTGTAGTATTTTTTACACTTTTCTTGTCCCTTGTTGTTTGGTAATGAAATGGGGAATGGTCGGGGATAAAATCTGACATCAATTTTGTTTCTCTTTTTGCCCTTTTTAAACGCAATTGTTGACATCTGAAGTAAAGCCACAAATGTTCAATACGCAATCATTTATTTTGAATAATACTTTGCTTATTAGGTATTAAGGGATATCTGTTTTATTTATGATAAACAGTACCAACTATGATTTTCAGTATATATTCCAGCAATTTAATTCGTAAATATCTCAAACTGACCAAAATGGAGACATTGCATTTCATGTGGAAACATCTGCTTGCTACTTTGTAAATGTACATCAACTAAGCAAAATAATATCCAATCAAGTGTCTATCACTTACTACTGTTGTTGCTGATGGGGATCCAGGGCATGGATAATCCACAGAACAATCAGTGGACGCATTGAAGTCATCTACAAACATCAAGTTTTGAAACTGGCCCTGAAATAGAAACAAAATGACAATAAATGAGTGATAATAACAATAATTGGATCATTAAGTTCGGTACTTAAGAATTAATAACACTCAGACTTGTTTTAAGACAATTCTTTTTTCTTTGATTGTACCTCCATTATCTATCATCAAATTCATCAAATATATTTACAACTCACAAGAAGGGCTCATTTCTTCAAATTCTGAGGAAAATATAGGGCAATCACAGGGAGGTACAAACATGCACTACAATTACAAATATATTTCTTCAGTACAAATACAAGTTACAACCAAAGTTATAAGCCTTCTGTAAGGCTATGCATCAAAACTATATCTGGTACACAGACATCTAGATATGAATCTAGGACTGTATATTTTGAACTTATCATGACAAAGAGTTCAATGTTTCTTTTTCGGCACAAATACAAGCTAACTACAACAGTTATAAGCCTTCTGTAAGGCTATGCATCAAAACTCTGTCTGGCACACATTCAGACATCTAGATCAAATGAATCGAGGGCTGCATATTTGAACTTAATTCATGGCTAGAGTTCATGTTTCTTTTTTAGAACTTAGAGAGAAATGTAGGACATTCTCAACATTTTTGCAAGTTTTTAAAAGATAAAAAAGAGTTACATTTCCAGACTTTCTGTCAAGACATCGCTACAATTTCTGTTCTGGTAGCTGAATATAAAAACATTCTTTCTGGCTATGTCTCCAGACATTGGTGCATATGGAGACATCAAAGAACTTTCTAGATTTTTTTTTTATTAAATAACATTGACACTTTTCCACAAGATTTTTTTTCTTTTCAATTCTGTAAAAAAAAGAGACCAATAACTATGAAATAAAAACTACAATTTCTTTCTTTGTAGCTGAATAAAAGTAAAGAATACAAAAAACATTCTTTCTGGCTATATCTCATGACATTGGTGCATATTACTTTAGTATGAAGACATCGGGGAACTTTCTGGAAGATAGCAACCCTTGACATTTTTCCACAAAAGACATTTTTTCAATTCTGTGGCAGAAAATAGGGCAATATATAAATGGTCAAACATCTCTATTTTTTCTTCATAGCAGAATACAAGTAAAAAGTTCACAAACATTTTTCCAGGCTATGTCTCCCAAGACATTTGCGCATATATGGAGACATCAAGGAACTTTCTAGATTGTTTTTGAATTAGCTAACCTTGACACTTTTCTGCAAGAACCCTTTTTTCAATTCTTTGGCACAAAAGAGGGCAATATCTCTTAGACTGAGGTAAAAACATTGCAACAATTTTCTTTCTTCCAAGCAGATAGAGGTTAAGTGAGGTCAACTACATTACAGCGCACAGTGGGGTGTTGATGGGAATTTTCATGACAAGAAATTTTCAGTCCTTGTAAGCTCTGCTACAAACAGATCTTGAAGCCATAATGGTTGAATAAGATCACTCAGTACAAAGCAGATCAATAGCTCCACTATCATTCAAAAGAAATTTGAAACAATAAAAGAAGCTCTATAATGAACTTATAAAATAAAATGCGAGTCCATTATTTTGTTTATGGTCACTTGGTCTACACCAATGCTAGAAATTCACTTTTTGCCTTGTGGCCCAGTCGGGCAAGTAAAAATAAGATTTGTCTCATTCTAGTGGCCCGAAACCTGAATTTGGTGGCCCCAAACAAAGAAAAACATGACCAAATTCTGTTGTATACTTGGTTGCCCATTTGGGCTAGTGGAATTTAGCATAAATGATTTTTGGTGGCCCCAGGCCAGCGGGCCTGTGCTAATTTTGAGCACTGGCTATACCCATTTGGTCTAATGTAGTGCTACATCATGACAATCAAACCTTTAATATTTCTCCAACTCTGAACTTGACCCTGAACCCCAAACCTAACCCTTATTGTCATCCTAAGCCTGGATTATTTTTTCTGGTGGTAGACAAAATGGGAGAAGGCTAAATATACTAGTAGAAATGTACCCTTTACTCAAATGATTCTTTTCAAATGATGACTAATCTATGACTTATCTATTGAATGATTATCAAATATATTGCAATGTTTGTTGTTATGAATATGTTTGATATATCTATGTAATGAAACAACAAACATTGTTAACCAAAATAATATTGTTAAAATGAACATTTAAATACCTTGAAAGGGACATCATGGGGCATAAAGTTGCCCCCAATAATGAACTCTCCGGCTGTGGAGAAGGTGATCTTTGCGTCTCCCGCTCTTGTCGCCAACCGGTTGACCTCTCGGCAGTCCATGTAGACCAGAATCTCTTCTGCGTTCACACCAACTGCAATCTTATGCCACTTGTTGTCAGCAAAGCTCTCTGCAGAAAATCTACAAATAATACAACACAATTCAGGGCTCCAAGTTTGTTGGCTAACTATACAATAATCTTCACTTCATCTTTGTTGGTTCAAGCAAACATAATGGCTCTAAATTACATTTCGTTTGTAAACTTTCCACTTTGTAATGTCGACTGCACAATTCAATTCCTATTGAATTGAATTGTTAATTGAATTTAATTGAAAATTGAATGCCATTTGCTGTCCACAAACTTATCCACAGCAAATCTATATATATTATGCAACGCAACATAATTAAGGCTCCATATCAAAGGGTACCACCACCCAAAACTAATATTTGTATAATAGAAAGGTAACAACTTTAGTATTCCATTCCATCAACAAGTTCACAAAAATATGTTTGCAGAAAAAAAAAATATAATTGGAAACCGCATCACCATTCTAAAGCATGCGTTTATGCGGTCTGAATTGTATAGACTACCGCGGGTGCAGCAAGCGAATCGCTCAGAATTATATTGCCTACAAACGTACGCGTGAGTAGAATTGGCGCACTCGCAAACCAGGAACCAGGAAATAGTAGTGGTTCCGTAAGTGGTGGAAATTAATTGCTTTGTTTATGAATTACTCAACCCTTTGCAAAATGTTAGGTATCTATTTGATATCACAAAACAGTACCAAAACATGTAGTAATGTGTTGTTATTTGCCCGGTGGTCCCCTTTAAGCTCAGGAGAGTGGGGCTAGTATTCATAATAAAATAAATTTCTCTCCATTTATATGTTGGCTCAAAAAAAAACATTTATTGGCCCTAAATTAAACTTCATTTCCCTCTCTTGTCTCCAACTGGTTGACCTCTTATGACACTTGTCAGCGAAGTCATCTGCTGCAAATCTACCAATCATACCACATAAGTGAGGATTCCACATAATCTGTTTAGAGCCGGGTTAGGTACAAAATTGTGTCCCCAGTTTTGTTGGGTCAAAACAAACATTTATTGGCCGGTTTGGCCCTAAATTTCATATCATTTCCCGCTCTTGTCTCCGACCAGTTGAACTTTGCAATCCTTATAGGCCTGAATCTCACCAGCATTGACACCGACCGTGATCTTATTCCACTTGTTGTCTGCAAAGTCCTCTGCTGCAAATCTACCAATCATACCACATAAGTGAGGATTCCACATAGCCTTTTTAGGTGGGCTAGTTATAAAATTGTCTTTTCAGTTTCGCTGGGTCCATACAAACTATTACTTGCCCTAAATTTCATTTCATTTGTAAACTGTCCACTTTCCACTGTCGACCACCATCTTATATGCCGTTTGATGTCCCCAAAGTTCTGGGCGGCAAATCTACAAATTATACATACAAGATAACTAAGGGCTCCAATTTACCCTTTTTAGGGGGCAAATTTTTTCTCTACATTTTTGTTGGCTCAAAATATTTACCAGCCCTTAACGGTTTAACCCATTCAGGACTGATTGATTTTGTTATAACATGCATTCTCTAATCTATATAGACCCTATCCAGAGTATTTTCGAGACCAGTCCTGCATGGGTTAATTTTATTTGATTTAATACTACATCATGTATCAACTTTTCAAAGTTCCTGTCCCCTTTTTTGATAAAATCTGAAATTATGAATTCTTGGCTTTACACGCAGGAATACAAGATTTGCTAATTCTGCCATATAGGCATAGTCAGTTTGAAAATCTAGTTGCCCAGTGAGGGCACTTACTTTTGACTTAAATTATTGAATTTTACTGGCCCGACATCAATTTATACAGGCCAGCTGTGTAAGTGTTGAGCCAAGAATTAAACGTATCAGTTAAAGTGGACTTCCACACGATTTCAAGCTTCTAATGATTGAAAGACAGATATTCTAGGTCAATAAACACAATTTTGTGTGAAAAAAGTATGATTGTGGGTTCTTATAATTGGCTTTGAAATTCTAATGACACAAATTTGCGAGCGAGCTTGTTCTATCCCACAATGCACCAATTTGTGACGTGCGCCCCTCACTATGCACCTATCTATGTTTTTACACTGCAACGAATGTGTTCTTTTGATCAGACCAATACAATGCTCGATCATGAATAGTTTAGTCCACGATGCGCCACTCAACCGTGCCTTTGAGCATTACTGCATTGACTGAACCGTTTGAAAATACTTGCCTGCCCGAAATTGTAACACGTTTGGCTTTCATTGGAATTTGAATAGACACAAAGTCCCGTAAACGTGGTTATTGAATTTCTTGGCTCTGCATGGCCGGCTATTATGAATGACACATGCAGTGATCACAATGCAGTGGCACCGGATTCAAGCCTACTCAAGAAATTGAGCAAAGTGAGGGTGCTTCGTAGGGGTCACATGATTGTGTGCAGTAAATTTAATTATTTCCTCAGAGTTAATGACATTAGAAAAATCTCTTAGAAATCAACCAAAGAGAGTCAAATCCTGAAAATATTCAAGCACATCCATAGATTTATTTCCAATATACTGTACTTTTTAAAAACTCGTCCGGAATTCTCCTTTAAAGGTAGTGGAAAAAGTATCAGAATCCTTTCTTCTTTTTTTTTTGTACATTCATTGCAAATCTAATTTACCCGTGCTCAATCATTCATATCTTTCAAGAAAGTCACAAAGATTGGATCAATTCAAGCCAAACCCAGTTGCTCATAAACAACCAAATAGAGTTATCAAATTTCTTTCTAAAAAGAGAGCTATATAAATCATTTTAGCTGAACAGCTTCTGAAATATGTCATTACTTTTGCAAATGCCAGGGAAATATGTTGGTTAATCTTCAGGGACCACGATTGAACTCCTCCGCTCATTATATTACATTCAAAATATTTTCAGAGGACAGCTTTTCAACAACTCTCTGTTCCTTGTAGTCTGGATTCTATTCGATTTCAATCTAATTTCTTCCATTTCAAATAAGGTCAAGATAATACCAGAGTTTTGATGCAAAATGCAATAAAAGCCAATATTGACAATTTTAAAATAAGGCCAGAATTGTATAATACTAAATAATATTTTCAAATTACTCAAGGAGTATTTTGGAGAAATGACACTAAACTAAAAAGTTGAACCACATCATATTATTTCTTACAGATTTGTTGCAGAACTAAATAAATACCCATTTTGAACATTCAGAAATCATGCGTACAGCCAATACAAATTTTCGCTTTTCAAATTATATTTCTCTCTAGACATGCCAAGGTATATTTTCAAAGTGTACTATATTTTCTTATTGTTCTTATTAATTTTTAGTTTGTATTTATATTATTTTCTAGACTTTGCAATTATCTCATTCTAGAGACAAAAATGGAGATATTACTATTTGCAAAGAACTCAGATTCATAACTTGCCTCTATAAAACCAGATTGGTATCAAGTTCAAACGATCTGTGAGGCAACGAAGTGATGACAAGTTTTTGAGGAATTTATCATACAAAATGTATTTATTAAACTTTTACAAAGCAAAAAAGAGGTCAAAATACAACATAATGCTTGCTACTGTGATACCAAATTCATGTCAAATACAAATGATCTGTGAAGCAAGGACCTGATGAAAAGTTAAGGTGGAATTTGATATCAACTTGTCCAAGGGGGTGTTTCACAAAGATTCTAAGTTGGACTTAAAATTATGGTAAGCCATTTGTAGCTTTGGAATAGAATAATGTAGATATTCAAAAGCAAAAATGCAAGTATTTTAGACTTAACATGTACATTGTTCATCAAGAAGATGTAATCTCCTTGAGAATAGAAAATATCAATGATTTGAATCAACATTTTATCACTTTTAAAAAGAACTTTTATCCAAAAAATTCAAAGAAACTAATGGCTTTCCATAATGTTTCAGTCCAATTTAGAATTAAGTTTAAACTAAGGATTTTTGTGAAATACCCCTGAGTGCTGAAAAGTAGTTTGTATAATTACTTTTGAATTAGTGTTGAGATATTGTGAAATATATATGGAACAATTCGGGAGTGGTTTTCTCTGATCTTCATAAAAATCTATTTCCAACTTCACCTATAGAGATAAATTTGAAGTTTCCATAATAACCTAATAACTGGAAATGAATAAACAGCTGCTGTGACTTCTAGACATTTTGACCAAGAATTGTTACAACCACATGCACATTTACTTTCAATAATATTTGTGGTTTTCACAGTGCTTTTATTTGTATACTATTGAAACAGGTGTGCCAGTGAGGATAAACAATAATAATTCTAAAGTATTCTAATATTCTAATATTTACAAACTGTTAAATAAAGTCATCTCTAAAAGGATCAGGTGCCATTTGAGGACCATTTTCACTTGATCTCTCACACACTTTGTCATAATATTCCCATAATGTTTTTTGGGGAAAAAAGTCATATTTCACTGTATGCATCTCAGATGGACAAAATTTAATTGCTATTTGACCTATTCACTTTGAGATTCTTAAATCCCCATAGACTGTGTACATAGCCTACCCAGTTCCCGGTAAGCAATGGGTTAAGCAGACTATAGTCCAGTTTTATAGTGCCCTCTCTGAAATGAACTATTAGATGGAAGAGCAAATAAATTCTCCATCCAATGAGTTGGAGAATTTAATCACTCTGGTCTGTCCGTGTCACTGCGATGAAATTTATGCTTTTGAGCAAAGGATATATGCCATATGGAGACATGAGAAACCATGATAAAATTAGTCAAAATGGTAAAATGCCAAACTAGCCTAACCAATTATTGTGCCCCAAATTGTAGCCCCCCCCCCCTACCAGCAGATTGAAAATGAGGTTCATAATCTGAATGGTGCATCATCCAATTGAATGCTCACAGAGCTTCACATGAAATTGACAAGTATTTTATTGGTGTTACACTGTACACTGATTAAAGGTGGTCTAATATCAGTACAATTTCCTTCCCAACATATATGAGTTGTAGCATTAACTGGAATAATATGAGTACATTAAATAATAAGAACTCTTCAAAATCAAATTTTTCAACAAATATTAAACTTCTGAGTTCAGTTCTCACCTGTACGAAGCTAATCTCTTAAGTCTTAGTTGGATTTCCAGCATGGTGTAACCGATCCGTAAGCGCATGAGGATTTTGTTATTAGGGTCCACAAGAGTCATTATATCTCCCAGGGTTTCCTCAGCATACAGTATATTCATCACTATGGTAAAACTGCCAGGAAAACTGCAAGAGAAACCAAAACAATATATTTTATCTGATTGATGCACTTTTATGATAATGATTGTTAACTATTGTCGTTTATTAGAATAGAGGAATATGGATTATGCTCCTTGGTTGCAGGGTAGGAAATATACGGGGCTGAGGGCGGTTTGCCCCCTAATTTTCAAAATGGCCCCTGAAATCAGTAGGTAGCCCCTAAAATAACCAATGGGTATTATGTGAAATATTTTGTGATTTCCATCAGATTGTTAAAGTAGCCCCCTAAAATAAAAAAATAATTCTTTGAAACTATTTTTTCCTGTGTCATCTTCAGTACTAAGGTTTAAAGGTACACTTGAGTATTTGTACTTCCTGAAATACCTCTTGACACTAAATTGGTTGGTTTTAATTCCATTTGAAAGTTCACTGAATATAACATGTGCAATGAGAATCATTCCCTTTCGAATGCTTTCATAAAATTTGATTTCAAAATATTATATTTATATATCGTCTGGCTAGACGAGTCACGATATATTGACTTTTTACAAAATACATAAAATGCTTATAAATGATACACTGCTTTCAAAAGATTTCAAAAGAGGTTTTTAAACAGTTGTTGATGATATCTCTATTTAATCATTATTTTAACAAAACATCACATGTCATGCAAAATTTTGTATGAAAAATTGTTGAAACCAATGAGTTTTTAGAGAGCGCCCTCTTGAGTTGTAACGGCTCTTTTTGAATGATAACCAGGTTTTTACTTAGTCGTTTGTAATTGTGTACATACCTTTCAAGCATGGCGGAGATATAACTATTAATAGTTTAGGTTTTGGTTACTAAAATTCAGTTTGACCAAAACTCAACTATCCCTTTAAGCCAAAAAGCATTAAAACTGAAAGTGTGATGATGCAACAAAACTGCTCAAGATTTGATTAAGAAGGAAAATTGTCAATGGTTTACTACTGTTTTCCTAAATTCATAATAAAATGAATGGAAGTTAGCTTCCTTAATCATTAAAAATGCATTCAGATACATACTCTAAATAAACAATTTATTTCACACTTTCATAAAAGCTATGTGACATTCAAGCAAACTGATTTTTGAATACAAATTGGTTTATACCTTGAACCAACAACTTGTGATGTCGGAATAGTGATATTTCCTTGTGATTTAAATTTGTAGGCATAGCAACCGTTTCCATCTTCCACTTCCACTTGTTTAATTCTTCCTGTTCGGGGTGCTCTTGTTCGAAGGTCTGCCAGCAGATCAACAATAGCTGTAAAGGGGAACAAAATTGTTTTTAATGTTTATCATCATTACATCATCACAATCATCATCATCAATCATCATCATTCCCTCGGGCCACCTGAAAATCATAAATTAGCCACCAGCAATATTGCGCACCGATATTTACTTAATATGTTAATTTCAAATTTCTCTGATGCAACCCCATTTTTTAAAATCCTAAAGAAAAGATTGATCACTTTCAAAATGTAAGAAAAGAGTACGTACTGATAAGCGTTAGGGTTTTGGTAAGGGTAGGAAATCTTTTTTATTTTATGAAAAATTTAAAGTGGAGAACCCCCCCCCCCCCCCCCCCCCCCACCCTCGCCCTCCCAACAAATGTCATACAACCTGCACAATGCTCAGTAATAACGGGATATTCACATTTCACTGCTAGTTGTGTTCAATACTAAGGGTTCACTGACTAGACCATGAGGTTAGACCAGGGCCAGGTATTACAGTGAGCTCTAGATGTAAATTGTAATACAAGGTGATCTTCTGAACTTTAAAATGTGTGTGTCCACACCTAGCATGTGTCAGTAAACCAAGGAGACTACATGTATTACATCTAGAGCTCACTGTAATACCTGGCCCTGGTCTAACCTCATGGTCTAGTCAGTGAACCCTTAGTATTGAATACAACTAGCAGTGAAATGTCAATATCCCGTTATTACTGAGCATTGTACCTGGGTTGTATGACATTTGTTGGGTGGGGGTAAGGGAGGGCGAGGGGGGGGGGGGGGTTCTCGGCTACAAATTGTTCATAAAATAAAAAAGATTTCCTACCCTAACCAAAACCCTTTCACTAATCAGTACTCTTTCACTATTCAGTATACTTTGTACCAGGCCAGATTCAATAACATACCATGACAGCAGGACCAATCAACCCTTACACCTGTTTTATCCCACATAGGCCTTGTCCAACCCCATGCTATGAACATGTTTTAAAGGTATGGATTTACAGGCCACTAAAGGGTGGTCCGAACCTGTCCAAACTTGCCAGTACATTCATAAGTACATTCATTGCCTACAGGTACATTCATAAGTGCAAGTACATTCATTGCCTGTACATTCATAAGTACATTCATTGGCCCGTATATTTACAAGTAAGTATTCATAGGGCTCCGTATATAAGTACATTCATTGCCCGTACATTCATAAGTACATTCATTGCCCGTACATTCATAAACTTTTACATTCATTGCCTGTACATTCATAGTTTGTGCGCACTACATAACATTACATAACACTGATCCAGTGTGTATTTTGGGCAATCTTGCACTTTAGTAGGCTATATTGTTTTTGCGGAATTTTGGTTGCTAACTTCAATTTTCATATTGCCCAATAAATCTAACTTATAGCCACTAAATCTAACCATAGCCACTAAATCTGACCTATAACCACTAAATCTGACCTATATCCACTAAATCTGACCTATAGCCACCAAATTTAGGGTTAGGGTTAGGGTTAAGGTTAGCGTTAGTGTTTAAGTTAGCGACCACAAATAATATAGCCTACTAAAGTGCAAAATTGCCGTATTTTGCACCATGCCCAAGACATTTGCAAGATGGCACCGAAGTGACTGAACCTATGATTTACAAATCCAAACTAGTACCTCACATCCTTTTCTAATTGTCTTTTTTTCTGAATTGAAGCTAGCTACATATCCTTTTTAAAATCTTCATTCTGATAGGAGGCAATGAAGACCGGCAATTTTCAGCATCCATTTTCATAATTAGTGAAAGAAATACAAACTCTATTAAACAAAAACATCAATGTTTCACAAAATATGTAATTTTAAAAACAGAGAAATCTCAGAAACTTGCTTTTCTATCCTATATATAGATACCTAAAGCTGATTAAAGAGTAAGTTGCTTGGGTCTCAGTGTCTTTATTGGACTAGACATCTCTGTACACACTCCCCACAGAGAGCAGAATTTGGTTTGGTTCTCGCAAGGAGAATTGTATTAGATCTTAGAATAACTCTTTGGTTCTAGATTGCAACAGTAGCAAGGAATTAACCCTTTCACTACTGGTACTTGGTGTACCATGTCTGAACTCTACTGGAAATGTATGCAAAATCAAATAAGGGCAAACATTTCTTTTCAAAATAGCCTACCAAGTAGGAGTGATTGCTAAAATTTGTAACAAAAACAGTCAAGAAGAAAAATAACAAGATGAAATCGATGCAGGTGACCAAAACTGCCATTTAATTTTTTTAATGAGCAAAAAATACTATACACTTTGTATATATGTAGGCAGTTATCTGATCATATCAGTATCAGTGACCTATAAATTAGATCCGTCTTCCTAAAAAAAATATGTCAGTCATAGTATTCCAAATCGTTTCAAATTACAAACATAATAATATGTATATGTTGCAGGCCCGTAGCCAGGATATTTCATGGGGAGGTGCGAAATTTACAAAAACAGGACCACTTGCCAAAAAATGTTGAGGCCAAGACCACAGGCTGAGAGTAGTGTAAGCCGGTTCAGATGGTCGAGACCAATAAAAAGTGGACTCGAGACTGGTAAAAAGTGGACCCGAGACCGGCAAAAAGTGGACCTTTCTGAATTTTTTTTTGTTTTTTGGGAGGGGGGGGGGGTGCGTACGCACCCCAACGCACCCCCCCCCCCCCCCCCCTGGCCTGGCTACGGGCCTGAGTTGTCATTGAGATTCTGTCTTCCATAGTTCCATCCGATGTGAGATATTGCAGACATACATTTAGGTAACTGTGATCAGCAAGACGAGACGTTAAAAAATTTGATGAAATTTTGCGACGGGTGGTTTCAAGAACTTTACATCTATTATTTTTTTGTTTTTGTTAGTTCTAGACATGAATTAAACCTTCAACCTACCTTGCTTGCTATTTAATTTGTTGCAAAAGAATGATAACTTACCTCAAATTGATGATGATGATGATGATGACTGTTATTTCCTTCGTCTTTGTTCGCTGCATGCAATGTCAGGTGACCGAAAACTCGTCGGCAATGCATAGCGCATGCGCGGGGCGATCGGTTGCTAGCTGCATGCATTGCCGACAAGTTTTTGATCACCTGATATTGCATGCAGCGAACAAATTCGGAAACCATTTTCGTCACTTCTGTAATCTTGCCAGTTTTTATAGTAAATTTCAGTATAAATAAAACGAATGGAGCATCAGACATGTTTCGATTTGGATCATTGATGCCATGCATAACATAATTCGTAAGTATGAACCGAGATATGTTATTTAAAGTATGATATTGTGGTTTTTTTTTATAAGTGTGTTTGCCGTTAAAGCCTATAAAGTGTTACCATCACGGTATACACACCTCAGTATGCCAGGCGCCGTACTACGTACGGCGCTGGTTAGGTTAACATTTAGGTAGTTGAAGGACAGAAAACAATCATGACAATACATTTACTTGGTAATTAACTAGGACTACTTCCATCAGTCTTATTTGACAAAAAATAAATACTCTTCAAATTCAATGTTTCTCTAGAACAGAGAACTAGAACAAGGGGAAAATGTTATTAAATTTATTTGTAATTTGTATTCATAATTTACTTTTTGCCATGACAGGATGTAAACATCAACATTGAAGTTCAGAAATATACAATGAAGTTTCAATAATTTACATAACAAACTGGCAAGCTGCATGGGGTTATTGATGATTTGTTTCTTTTGTCATGTTTGTTTGTTTGTTTGATTTTTTTTTTTTTTTTTTTTTTTTTTACAAGAAAAGCAACAGAGTTCAAGAGGGTATTACCATCTTGTTCACGCACATAAAATGACAAAAAGAACATAATATGACAAGCGATATATAGCATGCAATAAACTACCCTACCCCTCCAGTCCAGACAATGGGATACCTAAATATAAGCCAAATGATATCGCACGAGATGAGAAGTTTGCCCGAAGTTTGCTTACCACGCACTTCTCCGGCCGCCCGCCCAACGCGGCCGGCGACTCCAGCATCTCCGATGCGCAGACCCGAGCGGGGATAATATACTCCCCGAAAAGGGACCACTTCGAGTCCAAAAATGGCAAGCAAAAAGCACAAAATTGTCCGTACTTCCATCGCGAATAATGATATGACAGGCAGGACGTGTTCACCTCATTGCAAAGTCACGGATTTAAAATAAGCACAAGTTGGTAGATTATCCAGAAATATCCATAAAAGAGCACCTATTGTCTCGCGAAAATAACATCAACATCTCATATTCGCTTTGTTATTGGATTGGTAACTTGGTATACGAGCGCCACATGGGTTCTAAATGATGACCAAGCACCCCTAGCGCGCGATGCCTGAGCTGCCCTGGTACGGTGAAAGTATCGAGGGTCGCTTCGTTCGCACAGCCCCGCTCAAAATGGGTACCACTACCCCAGTGCCAGTCTCACCGTAAAGTTTGATGACGTCATCATGAAGCGAAGATGGTTCACGAAATGCTTGTTGGTGATAAATCGGAGCCAAGGGTTCTAATTTTTTTCTTGAGGGCCCCCCCCCCCTCCCCCTTCACTTCGTGCGTTGATATCAGGGGCGGATCTAGCTTTTTGCTAAGGGGGGGGGGGGGGGGGGGTTGACCCAATGGCCGTGAAGCGGCGAATTTTTGTTGCTATTTTGAACCCCCGTAAGTGATTATTTTTTTCACTTTTTTCCACTTTTTTCACAGATACATTTTTCACTTGGCAGCCCAAGGGGGGGGGGGGGGGGGGTTAAACCTAAACCCTAAACCCTCCCCCCCCCCTGGATCCGCCACTGGATAATACCAATATTCGTGCCAAAAGCACCTCATATTCGAGAAAAACGATCGCATTTTCTCAGTACACTCAACTCATTTCCGGTAAAATCAGGGCAAATGTGGCTAAAGCAGCCGAGTTCAGCATGGACGAGGGGTTGGCGCCAGTTTATGGGGGCTGACTGAGGACCCAATGTTCATCCTTCCATTTTTCTTCTTATCCGATCACTCGCTGCCCAAATAAGAATGTCAATACAGCCCCCCCCCCCCCCCCCCCCCCCCAGCAAAACACACACGCAGGCACACCCATACATGCATACACACACACATACACACAAACAAGCACACACACACACACACACACACACATACATACAAACAAGCACACACACACACACACACACACACATAAACACATACACACTCACACATACACTCGCACACACGCACGTACAGCAACACACGCACGCACGCGCACACACATACACAAACAAACAAACAAAACGCACGCACACACACTGTACTTCCAGTCGTTGATCATATCGATGCTCAGAGTATCGAGTGATCTGTCTTTTGTTATATTTCCCCGCTAGATGGCGACAAGCATCACGAATGCAAAATACGGATAAAGTTTGACGGTTATTTTAGCGGTCCCGTAGTTCGCTGCCCGAACCTCCTGCACATAGCTAGCTCAGCTCAGCCAATAGCTGCCGTTATCGCTCACTTGCTGATAGTTCTGCCGTATGTAATATTGGAAACTGGAGCTAGGAAAGGGGAATTACGGACGTAACGATAGTAGCGTTAGCGCCCGTTTAGCTCTGAGTCGTATAGTATGGTGTGCATGTAGGTGGTGTGTGTTCACAAATCACGTCCTGAATCTGGACTAGCGGTCCCGCGGCATTTGCTCCAAGTGGGCAAAGGGACAAATACCATGAGCTGTCATTTCTAATCAAATCCGGTTAGTGACCTTGCACCCCTGTACACCCTCACCTGTTAAAGCCATCGCCATTATTGATGAATTACACCAGGGATATGGGAGTTCATAATTCCATGATTACACGGGGAGGAAATAATACCTTACTTTTGTTATCACCTCCAAAATGAACGCGTGGTGTATTTATCTAAATGAGGGGCGTACATGTATGTGTTTTTTCAAAAAGCTTGTATGTATGTTTTAGAATCGACAACGGCTTCATTCTAACACGAATGCATTATATGAACATCATTGCAATATATTTACTTTAAATTGTTTGATGATTATGTATAGCGTCTCTAACTGCAAAGTTTACGTATGGAATAAATCGATTCATAAAAATATAGATTCACACTTATAATGTAATATATAATAGTGGACCCATTCCTTTACTCTTCCTTCTCTTTTGTGTGAGGCTTTTCAGATTAAAAAAAATAGAAAAAATCATGTCGCAATTGCCGGAATACCGCCTTTGCCAACTTTCGAGGGCTACAGCCCATAAGACACCCACCTCGTCTCTTACATTTGCGTCGCATGTCTATGCATGTTTATTTTGTTTTGTTCCAACATATATGCCAATAAAATAAGCTTAGAGTATATAATATACGGTAGTTTTTTAATTGACCTCACCTTGGCAGATGATTGGCCATTGAACTGAATTTAAATTAGGAAAGATGACAAGAAAAATAGCAATGTCATTTATCATAAATGCCTTAAATCCATCCTTTTATAATCATGTTTTATTGTGTGTTTGTAATATTTCAAGTGCGTTTAATTTCATGAATCGTTATGTGTATTTTCTGCCTACTTATGTTTTGTGTATTATCAGTCTTTGGAGTGTCAAAATACAAATTTAGGGTAAACGTGTATTTACGAACAAATATGTGCATATATTGTAAGCATACAGGATATAACTGAATACAAAATAACACAAATGACGAGCAATAATATTATTTTATAAACAAGTTTTATATAAAATACATACAATGTCTTATTGTTTGTATTTCAGATACAAAGGCGAAAATACTGATAATTATGTAATTATAACGTGCAGAATATCCCTGACCCAATTGACTGCTTTGGACTTAAATGTGAGCGATTAAAAATACTGAAATGATATCAAAGTCAAATAACATTCGGATAACATTTTTAGAAGTAAATTTGCCGCAGCTAAAAATGTATCATGAAAATGTTAGGTTTGATTACAAAAATAAGAGGAACACATTATAAATACGTGGAAAACTATATAGAAATGGAGGGGTGTTGCATAAAGAGTTGCGATCAATCGCGAAGTTACGATTAATGGCAAGTCGGAAAATGCGCCTTAATGCGCCTTAAATCTGATTGGCTCAAGTGCGCGTATTGTCTGACTTGCGGTCAATCGCAACTCTTAATGCAACACATGCATATTAAATTTCATTAACTATTCTTTTTCCCATGAGGTATATGAAAATGGAAAACCTGAGAATAATAGCTCATACTACCATGATTACACCAGACCATCATTTCCTGCTTAGCTACTTCTGCACCCTAATCTATAATACTGACGAATATTCCCGATAGATGTTGCGAGTATAGTGGATCCACCACTCCCCCCCCCCCCCCCCCCCCCCCCCCCCCCCCCCCCCCCCCCCCCCCCCTCCCCACCCTAATTCAACTAAAAGAGACGGGGTCTCTTGTAGTTTTGAAAATGTTTGGGATATCATCATGTCGTTTGGCACTGGAGGTGTTGAATTGCTTTATGTCGTGTTTCAATTTTTACCTCATCAGAATTGTATTAATCCTTTACCTTTCTAATTATATTTTTGTTTTTATGAGGTAAAGGTGATATTCAGGCAAGCCCGGCAAACATTGCCCGGTGAAAAGGATAGTGCAGTTCTGGTCATACTGGATTTATGTGGCTAAAACAAGTACCTTCTATCATTAAAAACTAATCATAAAATTCAGAGATGCTTGAATGGTAGAAAAAAAACATATACCCGTCTAAGTTACAGGGCTGTTTTTATTCAAAAAGCAGTCGTTAACACAAGAGGGCGCCCTCTAGCCACCTGAAAGTTTTAACCATTTTGTTTATCTTTGGTATATTTTCGAAAATGTTTAGGCATTATAAAAAAGAAAAAGTTATTAGATAAATATTTGGGAAAATGTGCTCTTTAAATTTTACACTTAGATTTGCACTCCCTCACAAAGTTCTTGAAGCGCCCTCTTAAAGGGATAGTTGAGTTTTGGTAGAGAGGGCGCTAGACTACTTTTTTGTGTGTGAGGTAATGAAAAACTGAGTGTAAAATTTGAAAGAGCATAATATTTAAATAATAAAATCATCTTTGTTTGATCAAAATCGGTTCAGAGACGGCTGAAATATCCATAAATATAACAATTTGTAATAAACCTGGGGCCCCAGGTTTATTAGAAAATTTTGAACCACTCCGTTACAAATTCAAAAAAATGCTTCCTCTTTTCAAAAAGTTACAAAATAGGTATTTAAATAGTTGTTGGTTATTTCTCTATCTAATCACTATTTCAACAAAGCATCACATGCACAATATTTTATTCAAAATGGTTGAAACCGATGAGTGTTTAGAGAGCGCCCTCTTACGTTTTAACGGCTCTTTTTTAATGATAACATGATCTTTACTACGTCATTTGTAATTTTGTGTTCCTTTCTAGTTATAACTATTAGTTTGTAATGTAATGATGCAGGTTTTGGTTACTAAAATTCAGTTTCACCAAAACTGTACTCTCCTTACCAGAACTCAACTATCCCTTTAACCAAAACTGTAATATCGCTTTAATTTTATCATAGCTTATTGGCACACGAAAATAGAGGAGAAGGAACTAGACACATCTTTATATTATCCTGGTTCGTTCAGTCAAGATACAAAATAAGTTTGAACTCGTAATGGACCAAAACCAAAATGATGTGACATAAAAACAAATAAAATTGACAATCAAAAGAGCTGTTCATTAATTCGGGCAACCATAACTTGTAATGTTTGATATTTAGAGGACCAACATGAATTAAAGCAAATAGGATTCCGATTGACATTTTCTATACCAACATTGCAATAATAACGAAATGAATACATGTACAAATAAAAAGTGTTGTGTTTTGTTTTAGCATTGGGTCGTCCATGGGGAGCGGTCCCGCGGTATCGTAAGTAAGACTTTGGTAAGACGCTTCCATTGGCGAGCTGTTCCGATCCTATAATATTCCAGTTCTACTCCATGGGGAGCAGAACATTCAGAGTTCTGCTCCGGGTACCTTACGGTATCCTAGCAGTGTCATGGCAGAATGTTCTGCTCCAGTTCGTCCATGGGGAGCGGTATCGTAGGTAAGACGTTGGTAAGACGCTTCCATTAGCGAGCTGTTCCGATCCTAGAACATTCCAGTAACCTAGTATTAACGCATTGGCCTACACAAATCTTCTCCACCCATCGAACCTGGCGTATCTCATCGTCAACCGTCATCGGGATAATGTCGGATTGTATCGTCCAAATAGAAAGAGGTCCTGTGAGTGAGATGGTATTATTGGCGAACTGGTCAGCTCATGTCCTGATAACCCACCAAGAAAATGGCCTGCCCGGTGTCCACAGACCCTTCCTACCTATCGAACCCGGTGAGGCGTCAACTGCAACTGCCTTCGTGATAAAGTCGGATTGTATCGTCCATATAGAAATAGTTCCTGTGAGTGAAACGGTGTTATTGGCGTGCCGTTCCGCTCCAGGTCCTTCTAATTACCAGCCAAGACAATGGCCTGCCTGGTGTCCACAGAGCACCTATCGAACCCCATGAGGCATCAACTGCAACTGCCTTCGGGATAATGTCGGATTGTATCGTCCATATAGAAAGAGTTCCTGTGAGTGAAACGGTGTTATTGGCGTGCTGTTCCGCTCCAGGTCCTTCTAATAACCAGCCAAGACAATGGCCTGCCCGGTGTCCACAGACCCTTCCCACCTATCGAACCCGGTGAGGCGTCAACTGCAACTGCCTTCGGGATAATGTCGGATTGTATCGTCATAGAAAGAGTTCCTATAAGTGAAACGGTGTTATTGGCGTGCTGTTCAGTTCCAGGTCCTTCTAATTACCAGCTAAGGCAATGGCCTGCCCGGTGTCCACAGACCCTTCCCACCTATCGAACCCGGTGAGGCGTCAACTGCAACTGCCTTCGTGATAAAGTCGGATTGTATCGTCCATATAGAAAGAGTTCCTGTGAGTGAAACAGTGTTATTGGCGTGCTGTTCAGCTCCAGGTCCTTCTAATTACCAGCCAAGGCAATGGCCTGCCCGGTGTCCACAGACCCTTCCCACCTATCGAACCCCATGAGGCGTCAACTGCAACTGCCTTCGGGATAATGTCAGAGTGTATCATCCATGGGAAGAGGTCTCGTAAGTGAGACGCTCTCATTGGCGAGACTTTCTGCTCCAGGTACCTTACGGTAACCAAGCAACGCCATGGCCTGTTCACAAATCTTCTCCACCTGTCGAACCTGGCGGAACTGCAACTGTAGACGCCATCGGGACGCCGTCAGGGCAGAGTTCTTGTGGGTGCTGAAGGGCTTCATCGCGGTGCGATCGTCATCGGCGTCTTGCGTGTTCGTCACCAGCCACCTGAAATAGAAATAAAGAAAGTGTCCAGTGTATTGTTGTCCTTATTATGTGGAAGCCTGGCTTCCAAAGGTCAAACTAATTATGAACATAATTATTAAATAGTTCCATACATCGTATATAATAGACGATATAAAGGGTACGGAAATATTTTTTTAAAACAGGTACTTTTACTATAATATAGATTATTTACAAGAAAACAAAACTTACTGATATTTACAAGCATGTGGTCTTTATATTATGAGGAAGAATAATAAGGATTTAATGAATTTCGAGGTACGCACAAAATAAGTAAAACATATAACAATGAACTGTCTATCAAAATATGTATATCATCACAAAAACCTTTTTACTTCCACCGGGTAGTCGAGCCCCAGGAAGTCGTAGATGTCACGTGTCATATGCAGCGGATCCGCGGCGAAATCCTCGTACCGCACCAGCTTGTATCGCCCGCGCAACCAAGCCGGTTTCCTCCTGACCTGGAGAATGGAGTCACGTGTCCACTGGCAGAGACGGGGGATGGTGTGGATCATGTGATCCGGGTAGTTCCCCAACAGACCGAGGGAATCGAGCTTTCCTGGAAATTAAACAAAAATTACATTTTGAACATCTTTAGGAAAGGGAGATAGCTAGTAGTGACCGCATAACGACAACTGGGTCTAGTACTGGAATAGGCAGGGTTTGGAGCGGATCGCATTATCGGGGTATACAAAGAACTTGAAGACTTGAAAACTATAAGCATTTTAGAAAGAAAAGAAAAAAGATGGAATCAAAATTATGTTGAAAAGTTCATTTTCACAGTTCACGAATTACTGACTTCCCTCCTTCACTTCACTACTGATCCATAGTTTGTTTTAACTTCTGTGGCAACAAAAATCAAGATAATTTATAACAGACTGTCTTAAATGTGACTCCCCATTATTGTAACACAAATTCTACATAATTATGTATATAGGTTGGTGATTAGCACTCCCCCCCCCCCCCCTTCTCCCATCACAGGAACCTTCCATGATGCCTGCTTTTTCCCACATGTCTGGCTTGACCCTGGTCAAAGCACTGCTCTTTATCTTACCTTTGATTATTCCTGCAGGTTCCTTTCTAAGCGGCAACCTTGGACGACTCAGCGAGTAGTACATCTTCCTGGAATTCGTTGTCCCTCTTGGATCCCGGACAAGATGGATGATCTTGACGTTGACGCCCGCTTCGACGAGAGGTTTCAGGTAGTCTAGGTCAGAGCGAATGGTCTTGATGGCAATCCTGCCGTGTACCGCCCTGCAGAGAGCCTCCATGTTGTTTATGGTGATGTTCTTGCTGCACTCATACCAGCCGTTCTTGGTCTTATTAAGTTGCTCCTTCGTACATGTTGACAACAGCTTGGCACTCTTCGTAATGCTACCCTTCCAGGCAAGCCACGCCCTCGTGGGCAGCTTCGGGAAGCGACACTGACTGTACTCGCCGAAAATATTTGTCCCGATGCCCCGGTGCTCCACGGGCTGGACCCAACCGCCATGTATTGCGAAATCAATCGATATCAGCGGCTCGTATAGATACAGTAGCGTGGGGTTCTGGTTGAATATCTCTCCCAGCATGGATGACCCCGTTCGCATCCTGGCTACGATGACAATGAGGACTGGCCTCCTCTTGACATCCTTGGGGAACAATGCAACGGATTCACTGTGCACATTGAGACTAGAGTCCTTTGCACCGTACCCTTGCTTGAACTGCTGAAGGACCAGATCGGCCTTCGTCAGCTGCTCAAGTGTCTCCCGAGCACTAGTATTAGCTTGGCGGCCATTTTGGCTGTATACTTCAGCAATCATGTGATCGAGAGCCTCCTGCTCATTTCTCATGTGGTCGATTGTTTGTTTTAGTTCTTCAACATATGAGGTAGGAGTGGCATTGTGATTGTCTAACATACTATAAGAATAATTCTTAAAATGTGCAACTGTCGGTTCCTGATCCAACAAGAATTGACCGTCTGCTTTCCGACCCTGATCCCTGCTGCCGTGATCTTCTGAACCCCCAAGGTGTTGTACTAGGCCATCAGTTGGAAGCCTGTGGAAGCGTCCCGATGGCCCTAGGATCATGGGGTCTTCATCACCCCAAGTTCCGGCTGGGATCTCGGAGAGTCTTCCTGTATTCTTCTTACTATTCTGATAGGCGAGTATGACAAACAGGGAGCCAGCGACAAGCAGCAGCTTGAAAACACGAGTCGCGTTAAACACTGACTGAAACCTCTTCATTGTCGATTCACTTTCCTCCTCTGATCAGAATCAGAATGACAAATTCTACTTTTCCCTCTTGAAATTCCTTTAACGGATCTGGGTCGAAATTCGTTTGACCATGCGTGTGTCACTTATGCATGTTTGTCGTTGTTATAGTGAATCTCATATTGATTTCCACAGAAGAGTCATACAACTATTCCGAATTACCCATCGTTATCTCCAAAATGGGCAATTGCACTTTCTGTTTCCGGGTCGCGGCCTATCAAAAGAGTAAAAACAAACCAAACTATATCAAATTGAATATAACTGCGTACTCACTTCTTTCATGGATTGATTACAGTTTACACAAAACAATTTACATCAAGGTAGCGTTATAAACAATCTACAATCACCATGGTACGTGTAGTTTTTATATTGGCCTAGAGCCCTAGACTGTGAAAGCAGTGAGCTAAAACTTAGATAAAAACCACCAGCAGTAGAGGTTGTACGTTAAAATTATATCGTTATCGAGATCTATGAAACAACATTCAGATCCCGGCTAAATCCATCCCTCCTCTTCAAAGGCTCGATGCCATCTTTATTGTGAGTTCAGATGAATTGCGTGCATAATCAAGTCGCTCGCATGCTCACCTTACGATGTCCAGTACCTTTGTATACTATATAGATGGTACATACTTTGATGCAAATGCTAGCAGTCTTAGCAGACAACACTCAGCGACCCTCGTAGTTGAATTCTTTCCCGCGAACTGGCAACTATAGAACCTCAATGGTTGATCTTAGATCACTATGCAGTATGTGCAGCCGTGTCTCCAAAGACGATATATAAATCATAAGTCAACATGTTTCTCAATCCCGTGTGTTAATAATTATGCAAGTTTGCCAAGTATCCTCTACGCGCTCTTTTGAATCCTGTCCAAAATTGATGTGACAGTGTTCCACACTTAGCGGCAGAAAAATAAAACATTGTACGCATGTTTGTTCAGAAAAATCCACGATCGATTGATAGATTTGATACATCTGATGATCTGACTCCATATAGTAATGTCATTATCACAAACCAATTTTCTTCTTTGTGGCTGAATTTTTGCAAATTATCGGCAAAACTCTTTCTAGTATCAGTCTAATCTTTTCAAATCCCGATCTCCATGTTTGAAAGGTCACTTCCTCCTTAGTTGTCTCGTCAGCGAAAGTGCCTGATCTGTCTAGAACGTCCTTGTACTATAGTTCGTTAGTAGTCCGTGGGATCTATGACATGGACACGAACATGGAGAGAAAGGAAGAGAAAGGGAGAGCGAGAGAGAGAGAATACGATTAGAATTATTACATGTATTAGTATGTTATTGAGAGATGAGGAGTCTCATACATCAATTGTTTCCTTAGAGAATTGTGAACACCAACATTTGCATCTGAAATAGGAGAGAGAATCAGATATAGTCAGGGGACGAAATGGGAAAGCCCCCTATCCTTCTGGGAATACTGACTGCAATGTACAGGTGTATACGTAAAGAAACACGTACTACCAAGATGTTTATTTAAGACACAGGCTGGGTTGTGTCCCTCATCGGAATCATTGCCCCCTTTAACCCCTTGCCTACTGGAACTTGATGGGGTATGTACAAAGTCTATATAGGTTTCAGTATATGGAAATGAACAGTTTAATCGCCCTCGTGTTAGCTGTACCCACTGCGAGGTATAGCATTATGCATGAAAAGGGGGCAAAGTATTTGTGTCTGGTGGGACTTGAACCTATGACCTTCGTGATTTCTAGACCAGCGCTCTCCCAACTGACCAACAGAGTTCACAAACCCTACACTCTCACATTGGGAGCCTATATAATGCCTATGAGAGAGAGATGAGGCGTATAATATTCAGTTACAACTTTAGTAGTAGAACTACACGTCTTGATAGTTGAGATTACACCGACGCACCAAAAGGGTGAAAAGGCTGCCATCTTTGATTTAATAGTCAATCCGTCAAATACCAATGTGTTCCCTCGATAGAGCAAGTATATAAATCTAAAGCTGCTGATATACAAACGCTGCATGGTACTGCAGTTTTGCAGTACTGCAGCTCAGTGGTTTGGCTACGAGGGGCATGGAGGGCACTTGCCGCCCCCAATTTATTGACAAAAATACAAACCTAAGGATACATCTGAGACAAAATAAGAACAAACATATAAAGATGTCCACAAATAATGTGTGTGCCCCAAATCACTCCGACCATGCTACGCCACTGGTGCCCTAATAATAGGGGGCAGGCCCGCAAAGGGGGGGGGGGGGGGGGGCAATTGTTTTCCTCCCCTTCAATGGCATTTGTGCGTGGGGGAGGGGGCGTGCCCCAATAATTTTAAGAACAAAACATATGGGTAAAAGTTCTTTGAAATAAAGGCATAACACAGAGTGTGCCCAATAGTCGGAACCACCACGTTATCACTCCTTTGCATATTACAGATATATACGTCACAGCTGCACCTATATTTAATCAATTAAATTCAACTTGTTTGTCAACGATTTGTGAGGGGAAAAGTTGTGTCTGGTTGTCATCCGTCTAATTTACATGCCTGTTTTGCTGATCGAACTTCACTTACTTACAGCAGTGTTATACACATTTTACAGGGACAAGTGAAGTTGTATTTGAACGGGATGTTATTTTGTACAAATGAAGTCTCGAGGATGTTACTGTGCAAACACTCTCATTCGAGAGCTGTAGCAACGCTTGTACATAATATGTGACGTCAATAATATTGGCAGTAACACTAACATACTCGGGAGAGTTGTTGAGGAAGAAATATCACTCTTTTGAAACTATGATGATTCCAATCCACGAACATTTCAAAAGAAATTTAAAAAAAAATTTAAAAATATATTTAAAAAAGGAATTAAAGATGAGAATTGGGATAAGTATAATACAGTTATTTGTAAGGGGAAAAAGTTGTGTCTGGTTTGTCATCCGTATAATTTACATGCCTGTTTTGCTGATCGAACTTCACTTACTTATATATAAGCAGTGTTATACACATTTTACAGGGACAAGTGAAGTTGTATTTGAACGGATGTTATTTTGTACAAATGAAGTCTCGAGGGTGTTACTGTGCAAACACTCTCATTCGAGAGCTATAGCAACGCTTGTACATAATATATGACGTCAATAATCTTGGCAGTAACACTAACATACTCGGAGAGTTGTTGAGGAAGAAATATCACTCTTTTGAAACTATGATTATTCCGTTCCACGAACATTTCATAAGAAATTTAAAAAAATAAACAAATATATAAAAGGAATTAAAGATAAGAATTGGGATAAGTATAATACAGTTAACCCCGGTGTACACACAACGCATATTAGTTGTAAATAAATGGTAAAATGACATGGTTTTGCAAACTTTGAATATAAAAGTCATTTGCCCGACTAATGACAAGTTCAAAACAATAGGGGGGGCTGTCGTATCACCCTCCACCCATCCCCCCCCCCCCTTCCCCCCTTTCTACCCCCTCATATTGCGCCTTTGGTTTGCGTCTAAAACGGTTAAGAGATTGGTTTGAGACAAAATGACTTTATACATTAAAAACACATTAATTTACATGATCTTGAGACACGAGTGAGCTATTTCGGTGCTATATATCGCAAACTAATTAACTGCTGATTAACGCTCGTTCGCCTATATATACGTATA
>JBAMJV010004887.1:0-13665 GCA_037951105.1 Echinarachnius parma | reverse complement strand
AATCCCTTGTGTCATCACCAACAAAGCAAACATACAATAAACACATATTTAATCGAGGTAGTTGTATTCGAGCCTACATAATGATAATTGTATAGGACCTAGGTTATACATTTGTTCAAACTTAGACACGGGATGTTGTACAAGGTCGGATACCAGAAATGGTAGTCCTTTTAGGATAACAAGCTAGGTGGACAGCGACCTCGAAAAACTTAAAGGGGCCCTGCAAACCAAATGCATGTTGACTTCTGTTCATCTGTATTAGTGTACACATTCAATATTTGTAAACGGTTTGACCTAAATATGTTTTGTATATTTTTAAACATTTTATCATTTATTTTTCTTCCTGTTGCTAAGCCCCACCTCCTAAAAAGCCCTCCAGAGTAAATTCTATTGTTGACCTGTTGTGACATCATCTGTCAATCACTGGTCAGCTACCATGAGATTAACAAAAGATGAAAGTACAAAAAGAACATCCACATAAAAGCATGCCCTGCATACCTCCATGCAATAGCTTAGACAGTGCTTTTCTTCTGACATAGCAACAGCTATTGAAATTGAAGGTGTGTGAGTTGGTATTATATTTAACCGTGTGATGCTATTGTGATTAGGCACTCAGCTTGGGTGAAGGTAACTTCTTTGTAACTGAGTAGTGAATGGCTGATGATGTCACAACAGGTCAACAATAGAATTCTACTCTGGAGAGGTTTTCAGAAGTGGGGGCTTCGCAATATGGAGACAAATAATTACTAAAATCTTGGGTCAAATGGTTCACAAATAGTTGATGTGTACGCTAATACAGATGAACAGAAGATAACATGCGTTTGGTTTGCCTGGCCACCTAAACAGGGATCTGGTAACATTGTCCAAATCCCCAAATTTCTTGTATACATTGTGGCTTGGCGCCCTGCCTCTTTTAACCACGGACAAATCTCTTGTGTCACCAAAAGAGGCAAACATACAGTAAAATATTGGTCAGAACTGGCACTCAATAATGTAGATCGAGGTTGTATTCGCGCCCTACATGTATAGGGTCGGTGATATCACGTACCGGCGAATGTTTGATTCTGCGCGCTAACGAGATTTCAAGAAAAACGCGTTTAAAGTTTCCCAACTTCTTCTATCATAAAATAAACAGTTTTAAACAATCAAATTGCAATAAAAGTTCGAAGGTGACGAGAGAGGAATATTCTCTTCAATATGACCCTGAAAATAACCTACCTTAGGCTCTCGATTCTGTGTAATATCACTGCATAGATCGTTCGTCGGTACGTAGAGTCCTAGATTCAAACTGCTCAATGCGAATGCCTCTACGTACCGACGAACGATCTATGCAGTGATATTATTCGGCGAACGACATTATTCGAGAACGACATAATTACGAAATTATACCTTTCATGATGTATGATTATTGATAATTATTGTCATGCATGCGCACTGTTCATGCAAAATTTGTAGCAGGGAAAACAATGTGCAGCAGTGCGTTGAGATAACAACTCGCCTACGCCCCAAGGCTAACTACAAAAGAATCATAATTATGTTTACTAGATGATGGTTTAAAAGGATAGTTGAGTTTCGGAATAAAGGACGCTTCAAGAAATATGTTGTTTGTTGACGTAATGATGAAAAACCGAGTGTCAAATCTGAAAGAGCATACAATTTTAATGACGGAATATACAAATAGCGCACGGCACGGCGTTCGGTAGTGTAAGTGCAGTGCACGCGAGGTTTCTTTAGATTGGTGCCGCCTCTGCGCACGAGCCGCTAGGCGAGTGCGCAGTGCGTACCATCTAAAGATACCGAGCGTACACTGCACTTACATTGCCGAACAACTAGGGCAAGTGCGCTATTGGTTTTATAAAATAGCGACACATCGAGTTTTGATAACAAATACAAATCCAAAATGACAAATAAGCTATTCTTACTTACCGAATTAAAGGTCCATGGGATTCCACATTTTGCTGCAAGCTCGAGTCGAGTATAATCCATAAGGGTCACGAGAGTGTGCGATCACGAGAGTGTGCAATATCATTTATTTTGCGCATCGTCTGCACGCCGGTGCAGTGCGCGAAAAAAGTTGAATGTCACGTGACGCGTTTTGACCAATTACCATGCTTGAAATACTATAGCTATTTTATAATAAACTTTATTTGATCCACATCGGTTCAGACACAGCTGAAATAATATATCTGATCGGAATATATGTGGGATCCCACATTCATTCGATGATTTAAGAAAAGAAATATAAAATGCTTACACTTTTTCAAAAATTTACAAAAAAAGGTTTTTAAATAATTGTTGATGATCTCTCTATTTAATTATTATTTTAACGAAACATCACATGCACAATTTTTGTTTAATGGTTGAAATAAATTTGTTTTTAGAGAGGCTCTTTTTGACTGATAACAGGCTTTTTACTTAGCATGATGGAGTTATAACGATTAGTTTGTATAATGGTTATGGTGCAGGTTTTTGGTTACTAAAATTCAGTTTGACCAAAACTGTACTATCCCTTTAACGCAGAGGCGTGACAAAAAAAAATAGTTCTATAACGCTCTAGCCACTGGTGTACATAATATTGGATTGACGATCCTTTGATATTATAGAACGGTAAAGTTCGATCAACACAACCACTGGCTGATTTGATAAACAAGCTAGTATTATGATGGCGATAACGCCATGGGCGTATATAGGGGGACGTTCTTCTCAGGGGGGCCGATGTCTTTGCCCGAATTTTCGAATTTGTATAATACTTGCCCGGAAATGACATGTTTTTAATTGTTTAGTCCAAAATAACGCGATTTTGCCCGAATTTGAGATGGTTGTGCCCGAAAATAACATGACAATGCCCGAATGTAATCTTAATTTGCTCGAATATGACCGGATATGGATTTGCCCGAATTTCAGGTGCGTTTTGCCCGAATATGGCCGTTTTCAAAACTCCAGGTGGGCTGCAGCTCCCGCCTCCTACGCCTATATGTGTAACACGGCTAAAGGGAGTAACTTTGTTGACATGTGCAAAAACGTATGGGTGCATGGTTGATAAATATGTATTTTTGTAATAATATTGATATGTCCTGAGTGTACAAATTCCACGGTAAATAGACGTTAGAATTATGAACGAGTAACAAGCGAAAATGCAAAGTGGTATTTGCTTATTCACTGCACTCACTATGTACAGAGTTATAATTATCCAGTAGAGAATTCAAAATCCGAACACCTCTTTCATAAATATCTCTATAAAATTTCACGGTAAATAGATGTCAGAATTATGAACGAGTAAGAAGCGAAAATGCAAAGTAGTATTTGCTTATTCACTGCACTTACTATGTACACAGTCATAATTATCCACCTCAATCATAAATGTCTCTATATAACGAAAGAGAAATTCGAAAAAACGAAACCTGCTCCATATTTTCTACTTTTGATACGATTACAATGAGGAACAAACTTTTAACAAGATTTAAAGATATTGTCCGCCTATTGCAAGCCAAAATTCAAAAGTTGCGAGATTATCGTCGTTTATGGATTAATATGCCTTTAAAGAGATCAAGTCTGAGAAGATTGGAATTTGACAATACCTTCAAGTGGAATTATATTAATCGGTTCATTTGTTAAGGCTCGAAATAATAAACGACCATTACGATCATTTAGTCAGTCTAGCGCCATATAGTAATAATAACATTAATGATAATAATAATATGAACATTTATATCGCGCAGCTACTATAAATATATACTCTACTGCGCTGAAAATATTATTACCCGTGGTCACCAGGTACATTTCAAACCCATATAATAATATTGCGTACTTTCTCGACTCCCCGGGGAGCATGTTAGCCATACTAACCATATATAGCGCTTTGTCCTCACGTTTCAAAACGCTGTATCATCTATAAGTATTTTCTTGACCCAAGCTGCCATGATAACTCGTATTAAGCATAATTTCAAGAAATAAAACATCGTACCAGGTACACATTTACTACATTTGGGGGTGTTAATTTCACAAAGATCCTAAGTTGAACTTAACTCTAAGTTGGACTTAAAAAGTATGGAAATTCAATGGGTTTCTTTAACAAATTATTGTATAAGTCCCTTTTCGAAGGCATAAAATGTTGATTCAAATTATTAATATGTTCTATTATCAAGGAGATTTCATGTTCTTGATGCAACATTTATGAAAAGTGTAAAATCCTTGCTTTGTTGCTTTTTAATACATTGTATTCCAAGGCTACAAATGGCTTTCCATAATAGTTAGGTAATATATAAATGGATCTAGTAACATTGTTGACAAGTGCAAAAAGTGATGGGTGATTAATAAAATGTGTATGGTGTGATCTGATATGTCAACAAAGTAATGTGTGAAAAGTTCACGTTAATTGGATGTTGTTTGGCTGAGATATGAGCAAAAGTGCAAGATGATATTCACTAACTCATTGCACTTACTTTGTACACGGCTTAAATTATCCCGTAGACAATTTAACATCTGAACACTCCAATCGTAAATATAATATTTTGAACGAAATGGAAATTTTAAAAACCGAAACCTGTCCCGTGCTTTTATTGTTAATATGAATATGATAAGGTATGAGAGAACCACTATAGAGTTCCAAGTAAATTTTGAGGATTTGGACAATGTTACTAAGTCCCTTTAAGTTCAACATAGGATCTTTGTGAAACACCCCCCTGAGTTGAGAGCTGCGGCTAAAAAAACACACATGCATGAGGTTAGGAATCGAACCCACGTCCCTCGTATTGAAAGGCGCTGAGCGTCCGAAAAAATGTACCACGACACTCCCACAGACAGGATTTCTCGGTCAATTTCGTAAGTTGGCCACACGAATTCATTTTGTGTGCATTCAATTTCGCCGATTTTGTCACCGCAGCTGTATTTTATAGTTCAAATTCTTTTTTTAGCATTTTAATTCATATAACGATCATTCGAAAACATTTGGTTTGCATTCGATTTAAATCGTGTTTCTATTTCGTAAAATTGTCATTCAATTTAAAGCGAGAAAATTCGTGATTACGTAATACGCGCCTTCCATGAATTCCGTTGGCGAAATTAAATGTGCTTTATAAATTGCATGCTATAAGTGCTTAATCACTTGAGCGAAGAGGTAAATAGAATGAAGGAAATACAATTTTGAACGACAGTTGTAAGCCTTCAGCTTAATTTTCGCGAATTTGAATGAACCGCTTATCAATACGAATGAAAAGTTTACGAAATTGGCCAAGAAAACCTATATTGATTTTGTACAATGTTGTAACCATTTTATAAAATTATCTTACAACATAACCGCTCATTCATTCATTGATGAAATTTATCACTGCATGTATACGGTTTGAGACTAAAACGTGATTTCTTAACATAAATAAGAAGGGCGCTAAATCGGTTTTGGCTAAATTGAGTTATGTATACAATATAGTGTATAGGTGGAGCCTACTATCAGTGATGCTAAAACAATTGTTTCTAATGTTGGGAATATATTTTATCAAAAGACTTGAATGAGGGCTAAACTCGGTTTCTACAAGACTCCCATATACTTTAAAAGTAGTTCAGATTCGTCAAATGAGATGCGCGGCGCCATCTTGCATACGCGTTGCGCACGGTGCGTAATGCACGTTAGCTCAGTGTCATGCGGTGCGCGCAAACTAACCCAGTTCAAAATGGCGACCCGCTATGTAGCATCCCCACGCTTGATGCCCTTTAAACATGATTTTCTCTAATGTACACAAAAGTGACTTAGCGTCTTGTTTGCTCTCACTGGTACCATCAATGTCAGTGCTTTCCATTGTCAACCCAAAGAGACCAACGACCTATAAATTTACATTAATTCTGACGCTTTTGAGGAAGTAAGGAGCAAAATTGAGGTCAGCAAGTCGTTTTTTGGGAACCTGGACATTATTTTTCCTAATGATCAACTTACGAATACAATATCATGCAATCTCAGGCAGTCATGTGTAGCTAGTGGGGGGGGGGGGGGGGGGGGTGGGGGGGGGGGGTTTAGGGGGGGCATGCACCAGGGGGCTTTGATTTAAAAGGGGGGCACGAAGGTTTTCAACGAATAAGACAAAAAAAGAAGACTTCAACATTATTTTCATCATTTTAGGTGTCTGAAGTGAAAAATATTTACCTTAATTAAAGGGGTAGTAGAGTTTTGGTAAGGCTGAGCTTTAGTAACCAAATCCTGCACAATAACATTACAAACTAATAGTTAAACTCCACCATGCTTGAAAGGTATAGCAAATTACAAACGACTAAGTAAAAAGCCGGTTATCTTTTAAAAGGAACCATTCAAACACAAGAGGGCGCTCTCTAAAAAAAGCTTTGGCCTCAACCATTTTTCAGACATAATTATGCATGTGATGTTTTGTTAAAATAATGATTAAAGAGAGAGATCATCAACAACTATTTAAAAACCTCTTCTGAAATCTTTTGAAAACGTGTAAGCATTTTTTAAGTTAGAAAAAAAATCATCGAATAAATCTTGGGCCCAGATTTATTCCGATCGGATATATTTATTGATATTTCAGCCGTTTCTGAACCGATTTGGATCAAATAAAGTTTATTCTCCCATTAGAATTGTATGCTCCTTCCTAATTTACACTCAGGTTTTCATTATCTCACGGAAAAATTATTTCGTGCAGCGCCCACTATACCAAAACTGAACTACCCCTTTAAAAATAGCATAATCTTGCAGAAGGACTTATCAGTGTCGCATTTTCCAGCCATCCGACATGATTTAGTAGTGGAGGGGGGGGGGGGGGGGGGTCACCTGGGGGACGACCCCCCCCCCCCCCCCCCCCCCCCCCCGTAGCTACGCCCCTGACACCACGGGTCTTGAAGTTGAAAGGGAACAATGTTATTTGGTCATATAGCGTGGGCACTTAAGTTAGGAAGTGGAATCAGTTTGTTGAACCATATCGACCCTACGTCCATGGTTGAACCTTTAATCCCCCAAAAAAAGCCTTTGTCCATTTATTTGTGTTTGTTTTTGTTTTAGTGACACATTTGAGTGCGTTAAAACATCGCGGCCATTGACTTGTGATCCCCTTTAAAGGGATCTAGTAAACTGTGTTGGCAAGTGCACAAATTGATGAATGGTTGATAAAATGAATGTGTATTGCTGTGATCTGATTTGTCCACTGAGTAATGTGCGAACATTTCACGTTAAATTAATATCATTATAATTATGGCCAAGTATATGGAGCGAAAATACAAAGTGATATTCGCTTAATCATTGCACTGACTTTGTACCCAGTTATAACTTTCCAATGGATAGTTAAAGATCCGAACACTTCAATCGTAAATATCTTTGTAACGAAAGGGGGGGAAATGTTCCATACATACAACAAGGTATATGAATGAACCACTAGAGTGTCAGATTTGTGGGTTCTGACAATGTTACTAGATCCCTTTAAAATTGATTTCGATTATCCATCAATTGAATAAACACATGTTTATTTTTAACAAATCGCTTTCACAGTTTTTGAAAAAAAACACGTGGTTTTATATTCCCTCATGCGGGTGTTAAAGGGGTAGTTTAGTTTTGGTAAGGCTGAACTTTAGTAGCCAAAACCTGCACAGTTACATTATAAACTAATAGTAATAACTCCACCATGCTCGAAAGATATACAAAATTACAAACGACTAACTAAAAAGCCTGTTATCATTCAAAAAGAGCCATTAAAACACAAGAGGGCGCTTTTTAAAAAGCCATTGGTTTCCACCATTTTTCATACAAAATTATGCATGTGATGTTTTATTGATATAATGATTAAATAGCGAGTTCATCAACAACTATTTTAAAAACGCTAATGAAAATTTTTGAAAAAGTGCAAGCATTTTAAATTTTTTTTCTAAAAATCATCTAATTATTTGGGCCCCAAATAATTATAAGATCAGATATATTTATTGATATTTCAGCCGTTTCTGGGTCGATTTTGACCAAATAAAGTTTATTCTGCCATTAAAATCGTATGTTCTCTCAAATTCGACACTCAGTTTTGCATTACCTCACAACAAAATTGTGATGTGCAGCGCCCTACCAAAACTAAACTACCCCTTTAACTTTAACTGTTGTTGAGTCTGATGCTATATCAGTGGTAACGTAACCCGCCTTTGTTAGCGCACGCTCAGATGACGTCTTATGCGGTCTCCTGTTGGAAAACATGGCAGCCTCCATTGGTCAGGCATAACAGATGATATTGGTCTCAATTAATTATTTCCATTATTAGTGATACCGGGCCTAAGAGTCAATGCTCGACTTTAAGTAGAGTTAACAAGAATTATGAAATATTATCAATAACAAGTCAAAGCACAAATGATAGCGATTGGCTTCACTTTAACCTAAATTACTCCAACAAGGACATACGTACGATAACAAATTGCGTAACTCTTCCTAACAATTGACCCATTCTTGTACTTTAAATTACACCGCCATCTTAAAGGGATCCAGTAACTTTGATGACAAGTGCAAAAAGTGATGCGTGGTTAATGCAATGTGTATTGGTGTGATCTGATATGTCCAGAAAATATTGTGTGAACATTTCAAGTTAATTGGATGTTATTTGGCCGAGAAATTAGTGAAAATGCAAAGTGGTATTCACTTAATCATTGCACTGACTTTGTACCCAGTTATAACTTTCCAATGGATAGTTAAAGATCTGAACACTTCAATCGTAAATATCTTTGTAACGAAAGGGGGAAAAATGTTCCATACAAATACAACAAGGTATGCATGAATGAACCACTAGAGTGTTAGATTTGTGGATTCTGACAATGTTACTAGATCCCTTTAAAATTGATTTCGATTATCCATCAATTGAATAAACACATGTTTATTTTTAACAAATCGCTTTCACAGTTTTTGAAAAAAAACACGTGGTTTTATATTCCCTCATGCGTTAACGGGTGTTAACTTTAACTGTTGTTGAGTCTGATGCTATGTCAGTGGTTACGTAACCCGCTTTTGTTAGCGCACGCTCATATGACGTCTTATGCGGTCTCATGTTGGAAAACATGGCAGCCTCCATTGGTCAGTCATAACAGATGATATTGGTCTCAATTAATTATTAATTATTTTCATTATTAGTGATACCGGGTCTAAGAGTCAATAAGAGTTAAATTATGAAATATTATTAATAACAAGTCAAAGCACAAATGATAGGCTTTTTTACCGATTGGCTTCACTTTAACCTAAATTACACTAACAAGTAGGTACGATAACATATTGCGTAACTCTTCCTTACAATTGACCCATTCTTGTACTTTAAATTACACCGCCATATTAAAGGGATCTAGTAACTTTGATGACAAGTGTAAAAAGTGTTTTGGTGTGATCTGATATGTCCAGAAAGTATTGTGTGAACATTTCAAGTTAATTGGATGTTATTTGGCCGAGAAATTAGTGAAAATGCAAAGTGGTATTCACTTACTCGTTGCACTTAATTTGTACATATTAGCTGAAAAGGTCCCGTAGATAATTTCATATCCGAACACTTCAATCGTAAATATCTTTTGAACGAAATGGAAATTTGAAAAACCGAAACCTGTCCCATGCTTTTATTGTTAATACGAATAAAAACAAGGTATGAGGGAACTGCTAGAATTCCAATTTGATGTTGAGGATTTGGGATATAGTAACTTTTTGAGATAGGCTATACTTACTGTAGTCTATAATCTAGACCCTCGAAAGCGCCGCCAACGAGAGTGATCTGCATAACATCACTCGCGCCATACGTTGTGCACCGATATCACTGACCTCTACTAGTAGAGGTCAGTGACCGATATCGATGACGTTGTGTAGACCGATCCTCGTTGTGCATATCTCTCTCGTACGTGGCGCTATATATATTATTGTGGGTGGTAGGCACTGACCTCTAGTGGTGGTAGGCCGAGTTCAGCATGCGAGGGAGAGACTAGATTCTAGTCTAGGCTATACTATGTGCAAAATCAAACTAAGGTTTGATCAAATGTGTCTGTCTGTGATCTGATATGTCCACTGAATGCTGTGTGGAAAATACCACGGTAAATGAATGTCATACCGATCGACCGACTAATCAGCGAAAATTCAAAGTGATATCTGCTATAAACTCATTGCGAAAACTGTTTACACAGTTGAAAGTCTCCCATGAATACGTTTACTTGTATAAATATATTCACTCTCCCCATCATTTATGTTCGTTTTGAATTGTTATAATAATGTAATGTATATATGTGTATATTTTGTTGTTTTGTCAACATGCAAGTTGAACTGCAGGGCGCCTTTGTAAAGCAGTTTTGCATAACTGAACAGGCCTACCCTGCAGTATAAAATAAATTTAAAAAATAAAAAAATAAAAATAACTTCATTACACCTCAATTATAACGAGAGACAAATTCGGGAAACCAAAACCTGTCCCATGCTTCTATTGGTAATGCGAATAAAACGAGGAAGTTTCGTAGAATTCGACAATGTGTACTAGATCCCTTTAAAGGGGTAGTTCAGTTTTGGTATAGAAGGCGCTGCAAGAAATATTTTTTGTGTGAGATAATGAAAAACTGAGTGTAAAATTTGAAAGAGCATACTATTTTAATGGCCGAATCAAGTTTATTTGATCAAAATCGGTTGAAATATCAATGAATTTATCCGATCGTAATAAATCTGGGGCCCAGATATATTCGATGATTATTTTTAAAAATGATAAAAATGCTTACACTTGTTCAAATATTGTCAAAATAGGTATTAAAATGGTTAATGATGATCTCTCTATTTAATCATTATTTCAAAAAAACATCACATGCATAATTTAGTATGACAAATGGTTGAAACCAATGTTTTTTTTAGAGAGCGCTCTCTTGTGTTTTAATGGCCCGTTTTGAATGATAACATGCTTTTTACTTAGTCATTTGTAATTTTCTATACCTTTCGAGCATGGTGGAGTTATAACAATTAGTTTGTAATGTCATTGTGCAGGTTTTGGTTACTAAAGCTCAGCCTTACCAAAACTGTACTACCCGTTTATAAAGTGGTAATAACAATAACCCCAATATTGTTTTAATAAACAACAATGGACATTTTCAAGTACAGTTTTAACTTTTAACAATTAACACATTTTGGGGCGGGATATCAAATGCTTTGTTAGTTTTTTTTCTAAATAACGGATGTGATTCAGATTTGTTCAGTGTTCTAATGTGTTGCTATAAGAGTGCTGCATCACTTCGGTGATCCCTCGGAGTTACCCCTAATGGCCCGGTCACATATCAACGGATATAGCGTAAACGGATGCCCAACGAATAGAACATTTGCGAAATCAAATTATCCGGTTGTGAAAGTCGTCTCCGTTGCTTCATGCACAAAACATTCCAACAGATAGATCGCATGACAAAGAACGGACAAGAAACGCATCCGAACGGAGACGAACGTATAGAAAATGTTGCTCTTCGTCGGTCATCCGTTTACGCTATCCGGTGAAATGTGACCGGGCCTTAATGGCCTAGTCACACTGCACCGTTTCTCTGTCCTTTTCCTATCCGTTTGACATCTGGAATGTACTAGTTAACAGGAAACGAAGTGATGCGGACATAGTTCGGAATGGACTAATATAGGATGCTTTTAATTCGGCTCCGTTTCGGTTAAACGAAACGTCATGAAACTTCAAAATCTGCTAGATACTGATCGTTTAGGAAACGGAAGGAGAAAACAGAAACGATGCAGTGTGACTAGACCATAGGTTGGTTTGTGTCAGCTTTTTACTATCGAGCAATGCAAATGATTTTAGGGCCGACGAACATCTATAACAGGCGAACTTGCTAGCGGTCTAGCAATCCGGAGGGGGGGGGGGGGGGTCTGTCCGTCGCCAAACATGTTCGAGACTGAGGCCAATACAACTAGTAAAGTTATGTAATCAGGGGAGGGGGGGGGGGGGTCCGAGTCCATTGGTTAAGATGGTTGAGACCGATGAAAAGCGGACTCGAGACCGGTAAGAAGTGGACCTTTCTGAATTTGGGGGTGGGGGGGGGGGGGGGGGGGCGTACGTACCCAACGCACCTACACCCCCCCCCCCCCCCCTGGGTACGGGCCTGTGCTTACACTTTACACAGATTGAGAAAAAAAAAGGTTTTGAATAGTTGTTGATGATTTCTCTATTTAATCATTATTTCACCATAACATCTCATACACAATTTTTAATCAAAATTGTTTGAAACCGTCTTGTGTTGTAACGGTTCTTTTTTAAAAATGATAACAGGCTTTTTACTTAGTTGTTTGTAATTTTGTATACCTTTCGAGCATGGTGGAGTTATAACTATTCGTTTGTATAGTTTGTAATGTTATGGTGCAGGTTTGGGTTACTAAAATTCAGTTTTACCAAAAATGAAATATCCCTTTAAAGCTAACATAGCAGCTTCGGACAAGTTTGGAGAAACGTACATGTGTAAATCTGACCGTATAATGTGAAAAAAACATCGGAGCAAAAGACTGGTTTGTCGGTCCAATGTTGGCCCAACTAATTGATTAAAGGCACTGCAGGTGGGTGGCTATTGTGTTTGTTCTAATTGCGGAGAATATTCATGGAATTATTCACTTCCCATTCAAAACACCATTATTACCATGTATATGATTACGGTGAAATGAGATTTAAGGTACACTTGAGTATTGGTATTTCCCGAAATGCCCCTTGACACTAAATTGGTTGGTTTTAATTCCATTTGAAAGTTCATGTAAAATGAGAATCATTCCCTTTCAAATGAATATGATTTCAAGATATTTTATTCATAAGGGTACCGGCCGGGGGACATTTTTGACTTTTTGGAAAAAATACAGAAAATGCTTATAGACTACTTTGAAGAAAACAAAAATCAAAATAGGTATTTAAATAGTTGTTGATGATATCTCTATTTAATAATTATTTTAACAAAACATCAAATGCACAATTTTGTATACAAAATGGCTAAGACCGATGAGATTTTAGAGAGCGCCCTCTTTTTGAATGATAGCAGGGTTTTTACTAGCAGGTCGTGTATACTTTTCGAGCATGGTGGAGTTATAACTATTAGTTTGTATCGTAATGGTGCAGGTTTTGGTTATATTGAATCATGAAGGAGAATACCAAGGAATTAGATTAAAATATGTTTATTTTGTTTAACTTGATTAGTCCAACATGAAATGTTACGCGGTTATATAACATGATCAGGGGAGTATGAACGGGGTCATGTGGGGTTAGGTGGCCACCCCCCCCCCCCCCCCTCCCCATCCAACCGAATTGTCAAAAACAATCATAACATAAATAGAGATAATTCAGGAAATAACACGGTGTCCAGTCAGATCGCATTGCGAGCTCAAGTTCATAACAGAGGTAATCATGAACAATTGTACGATAAGCAAGAGCCCGTTATTCGGTGTTGCGAAAAGATTGTGTTCCTCAAAATGTACATCAGATGCTTCGAATAACTCAAGTAAATCCATGCTAATACAATACCTATCAACAAACATGTGACTCATTTTATACATTAGGTATGATGTTTTTTGTATGGATGTGAAAACGTGGAAATAAAACAAACAAACAAACGAACGAACAAACAAATAAACAAACAAACGATCAAACGAACAAACAAACGAACGCACAAACAAACAAGAAGTAAGAATCAATGGGCTCATATATAAGTACCCACATGCCCCAAGTC